>JAVKPL010010491.1:0-43124 GCA_032173675.1 Gastrolobium villosum | reverse complement strand
GCCGCCATGTCCCATGGGGATGGGTTTATGCATGCTGTGTTACATGCTTTGATTATTTTGGAAATGTTGTTGAGCTGTTTATATGTAATGAGTTATTATGATATGCATGTGGTGTCCACCTAGACGGCAATCCTGAGTATGTAGTACATACAAGATGGAGAAGCATGTGGGTGAGGTGCAGGTAGTATCCATGTACTCATGTAGGCATAGACGTATTCCTACATTTCTCTGGCCGGTAGATTTGAAAGCACACATGACATGATTAATTGCTGCATCGCATGATTTTAGAACTTATACTGTAATACTGTTTTAGAACTTATATTACACATGTAAGTGAGCTTGGGGTGGAGACTCCTTGAGGACCCCTTGTCTTACTGAGATTTCTTGTTAGAGATCTCACCCCACGTTTGGGGACGCTTATTTCAGGATCAGGTAATGTTGAGGGCTCAGGTGGCAGGAGGCCAGAGCTGAGCTGATAATTATGCTGACGTGCTGGTTGTGGATTGCTGTTTATTTCACTGCTGTTATGTTTTCTGCTTCATTTATGTTAAATTTATGTTGAGACTATTTGTGGGCATTGTTGCCTTATTTGGTGAGCATGGGGTTTGTCCATGCCACATGTTTGACTTTGGTCTTTTAGGTTAATGTTGTAATTAAAGTATCAGGATTTTGACCCAGGCTACTTGTGTAGACCTGTGGCTTTAGATACTCACTTATTATATTTATGAACGAGGTATTCAGTTAGTTGTCTTGCAATTTACATACAGGCAGTATTTTTATGAAAATGATTAAGTAATCAAGTTGGTTAAGTTAATGACGTCATAATTGAATTAAAGAAAATGTTATTCCGCATTTTAATTAAGCGTGGCTTAATACGATAGTGTGTTAACAACCCGGGTTAACACGGGGTGTTACATTTTATGGTATCAGAGCACTTTCTAGGGAAAAGCCTGTATGTATTGCAATAACTTAGGATGTGTCGTTGCGTGTCTACTTTTTGTTCACTCTGACTGGTGTGCGTTATGATAATGCATATGTGACCACATGGCGTGGGCCTGATCAACTCATTCTTTGTGTAACTTATGCAGAGTCATGGTGCCACCAAGGAGGAACACTAGTACGAGTGAGGATCAAACAGATCCTGTCCTGGCTGCATTGGCTAAGATGCAGGCGGCCCGACTAGCCGACCAGGAAGCCACGAGGCTGGCAAACCGGGCAATGCTGGACGCAATTCGAGATGCGAACCGGCAAACCACGGCAGAGGTTCTGGAGGAGAACCGGATGGCCAACATGACGATGATGAGGGTCATGTTGGAGGAGTTGAGGGCTGGTCCTGCTGCGGGCCAGGGTCCTCCACCACCTCCACCGCCGCCACCGCCTCCACCTCCGCCTAGTCAACAGGAGGACACCCAGAGCCAGATGGGTGAGGGTAGTCACTTGACGGGGGCTATGCAGACCATCCCCGTACTTGCTGAGGATCGTGACGAGATCGATCGCCGGCTGAATGCTTTCCGCAAGCATAAGCCACCTACCTTCGACGGATCGTATGATCCCATTGCTGCTGCCAGATGGCTTCAGGCGTTGGACAAGATTTTCCGGATCATGCAGTGCACCGATCCGCAGAAGCTGTTGTTCGCCACGTACATGCTGGAGGGCGAGGCCCATGAGTGGTGGACCAATCTTTCTCAGGTCTACGAGATGCAGGGCCATGTGATGACGTGGCCATTCTTCGAGGAGAGCTTCTTGGGCCAGTACTTCCCTTACGACTCTCAGGAGAGGAAGCAAGGAGAGTTTGACCGATTGGTACAGGGCTCGTTGTCTGTCGACGAGTACCTGGCCAAGTTTAATGAGCTGGTCATGTTCTCTCATTTCCGCATGGCGAGGCCTACTCCTACATTCTTGGCGGCCAAGTTCCGGAGGGGACTTAATGAGGATATTGCTGGACATCTCGCTGGTTCTGCTTCGAGAGACTTCGGAGCGTTGGTGCAGCAGTGCCGCGACATCGAGGACTACTGCCGTGCGAGTCAGGCCAAGAGGGCCAAGGTTGAGGTGCCGCAGAGCGTTGGTGGTTCTACTCCCTGGAAGAACAAGAATTTCGCCAACAAGGGCAAGGGCAAACCGTTGGCGGCTAAGCAAGCGCCGAATCAGTTCAGAAAGATTGCTGCTCCGGGGAACGCCGCTAGACCTCCTGCTCCCAGATGTTCTGGATGCGGGAAGTCACATTTTGGGCCGTGCTCTACCGGTCAGTTGATTTGCTTCCAGTGTGGCAAGGAGGGCCACTACTCCAGAGATTGCCCGTCGGCGAGAGTTGCTGCAGTGCAGGCTGTGCCGTTGCAGATGGTTCCTACTGGGGCACCAGCCGTGCCACCTACTATCGGACGAGTCTACACACTCGATCGTCAGCAGTCGGACAGAGCTCCGAACCTGGTCAGAGGTACTGTTACCATTGGCGGTTCAGCTATTGATGTTTTGTTTGATTCCGGGGCAACGCACTCTTTTGTTGCTACCCCTATTGCTGTGGGGCTTGAGTTGCCCAGTGATGTGCTTTCTCCACCGATGCGGGTTACCACCGCCACCGGAGAAAAATGTTTGACCTCCACTGTTCATCGCGATGTAGCGTTTCAGTGGGATGGCCGTGACTTCTCGGTAGATCTGATAGGATTACCGATGGCCAACCTTCAGATTATTTTGGGCATGGATTGGTTGTCCAGAAACTGTGCAATGATTGATTGCTGTGCCAAGAAAATGGTGATGTCTCCGGGTGGGTCCACAGCCAGTTCCTCACCGTTCATTTCAGTCCTGCAGGCGAGGAGGGCCTTGAGAGCAGGGACATTTGGCTATGTCATGTTGGGAGGTTTGGTGAGTGGGACACAGGAGGATCTCACTGGCATTCCTGTGGTGAAGGAATTCCTCGAGGTGTTTCTTGAGTTTCCTCCACAGAGGGAGATAGAGTTCTCCATAGACTTATTGTCTGGAGTGGGGCCTATATCGTTGGCTCCATACCGGATGTCGCCACCAGAGTTGGCGGAGCTGAAGAAGCATATCGAGGAGCTTTCAGCAAAAGATTTTATTCGGCCGAGTGTGTCTCCCTGGGGAGCACCGGTCATATTTGTGAAAAAGAAAGATGGGACCATGCGGTTGTGCACCGACTACAGACAGTTGAACAAGGTGACAATCAAGAACAAGTATCCTCTTCCACGCATTGACGATTTGCTGGATCAGCTCAGGGGTGCTTGTGTGTATTCCAAGATTGATCTCCGGTCCGGTTACCATCAGATACGGGTAAAGCCGGAGGACGTCCCAAAGACAGCGTTTCGCTCGAGGTACGGGCACTACGAGTACTTGGTGATCCCGTTTGGACTCACCAATGCACCCGCAGTGTTCATGGACTACATGAACAGGATCTTCCAGCCGTACCTGGATCAGTTTGTGATCGTCTTCATTGACGACATCTTGATCTACTCCAAGACGGAGGAGGAGCATACCGAGCACTTGAAGATTGTGTTGCAAGTGCTGAAAGAGAAAAAGCTATATGCTAAGCCGTCGAAATGTGAGTTTTGGCTCAAGGCGGTTAAATTTCTGGGTCATGTAATTTCTGCTAATGGAGTTGCAGTTGATCCTAACAAGATTGAGGCCGTGATGGATTGGGAGAGGCCCAAGACGGTTACAGAAGTGAGAAGCTTCTTGGGTTTGGCAGGCTACTATCGGAGGTTCATCGAGGGATTCTCCAAGATGGTGCTACCGATGACTCGCCTTACCCGAAAGGAGACTCCATTCGTGTGGACACATGAGTGTGAGGAGTGTTTCCAGGAATTGAAGGAGAGACTGACTACTGCTCCAGTGTTAGTTCTTCCTGATCCTGCGGAACAATTCGAGTTATACTGCGATGCCTCTGGTAAAGGACTTGGCTGTGTGCTGATGCAGAAAGGGAAAGCGGTTGCTTACGCTTCAAGACAGTTGAAACCTCACGAGGAGAACTACCCGACTCACGACTTAGAGTTGGCAGCCATTGTTTTTGCTTTCAAGATTTGGAGGCATTACCTGTTTGGCATGAAGTTTGCTGTATTCAGTGATCACAAGAGCCTGAAGTATCTGTTCGACCAGAAGGAGTTGAACATGAGACAGCGAAGATGGATGGAATTCTTGAAGGACTACGACTTCGAGTTAAGGTATCATCCTGGCAAGGCCAATGTGGTAGCCGATGCTTTGAGTCGGAAATCCGTGAGCTTATCCAGCTTAATGATGAACGACTACGAGATGATCGAGAAGTTCAGAGACTTGAGAGTGAACTCCTTGTTTGGGGGTGCACTGCTCGAAATGGAAACAGCAGAAGTGATTAATGAGCTGATGGAGAAGATTAAAGAGGCGCAAGTGCGGAGAGAGTGCCTTGATTATGTGAAAAACCAGGACGGTGTGTCTTGGAACGATGATGGTTTGCTGCTGTTCCAGAAGAGGATTGTTATTCCTCGAGGGCCATTGACCGAAGAGGTTATGGCAGAGGCTCATAAGGGCCGGTTCACTATCCACCCTGGTGCTACAAAAATGTATCAGGATTTAAAAAGGAATTTTTGGTGGCCGGGCATGAAGAAGGACATAGCGGTCTACGTGTCCAAGTGCCTTATTTGTCAGAAAGTAAAGATCGAGCACCAGAAACCGTCTGATAAACTTCAACCTCTGGAGATTCCACAGTGGAAGTGGGAGAGTATTTCCATGGACTTCGTGGTAGGATTGCCTAAAACTCAGGCTGGTTGTGACTCTATCTGGGTCATAGTGGACAGATTGACCAAGTCTGCCCATTTTCTTCCAGTGAAGGTGAGCTTCACCACAGAGCAGTTGGCCAAACTATATGTCAGTGAGATTGTGAGGCTTCACGGGGTGCCCGTGAGTATCATCAGTGATAGCGACCCGAAGTTCACATCTCGGTTCTGGGAGGCGCTGCAGGAGGCTTTTGGTACGCAGTTGAGATTGAGTACCGCCTATCACCCTCAGACTGACGGACAGACTGAGCGGCCCATCCAGACATTGGAGGACATGTTGAGAGCTTGCACGTTGGAGCAGGGTTCTGCATGGGATAGGTACCTTCCGTTGGTTGAATTTTCATACAACAACAGTTTTCATGCTAGTCTGGGCATGGCACCCTACGAGGCGCTGTATGGTAGGAGATGTCGGACTCCTACCTGCTGGTCTGAGGTTGGAGATAAAGAGCTATTCGGCTTGGACTTTGTCCAAGATACTACCCTACAGATCCAGATGATCAGGGAAAAGCTGAAGCAGGCGCAGAATCGCCAGAAGAGCTACTACGATGTCAAGCATCGACCACTGGAGTTCAGTGAGGGTGAGCACGTGTTTGTGAAACTTTCACCTGTCACCGGTGTTGGACGGGCACTCGGCGTGAGGAAGTTGAGCCCGCGATTCATTGGGCCCTACCAGATCCTTGGTAGAGTAGGACCAGTTGCCTATCGACTCGCCTTACCTCCGAACCTAGCCAACATCCACGACGTGTTTCACGTGTCTCAGCTTCGGAAGTACATAGCAGACCCTTCGCACGTGGTGCAGCCGGATGATGTGGGGGATCGGGAGAACCTAAAGACTCCCGTCGGACCACTCAAGATTCTCGATCGAGGCGAGAAACAGCTCAGAAGCAAGATCATTCCGATGGTCAAAGTGCAATGGTCAGGGAGAACTCCTGAGGAGTGTACCTGGGAGCGAGAGGATGAGCTTCTCCGACAGTATCCCGACTTTCGAGACATGTATGTTTCTGATTTTGAGGACAAAATCCTTAAAAAGGTGGGGTGAATGTAAGAACCCGCACCGTTAATTAAGGTAATTAGCGAATTAATTATGATAATTAGGAAATAATTCCATAATTGACCCTAATAATTATTAATGGGCTTAGATAATTATATTGAGTGAGTAAAAATGCTGAAAGTCGCTTTTCGGAAGAAAAGCGCAGATACCGGTTCTGCTACTCGGTATAAATGCGTACCCAGAAAGTATCCCGGAAAATTATAACGAATGCATGATAATTACTAGAATATTATGTAGGACTTCTAAAACGAGTTTCAAGTCAAAATGACGTAATTTGATGCCAGAACTGATACTGGCTATGGAAAAATGCGTACCGGAAAGGTACTCCGAAAAATAAAATAAAAATATGACAAATCTTAGAAAAATGCGTAGGTATAGAATCCGAAGTTTGAGATCAAGATCTTTTACTTTACTATTAAGGCTAATACTGCGCGTGTATGGCCTTGTGCCTATAAATAGGCACATTAGCACAAAATCCTAGGCATTTTTATTACTCCTACGTGACTTGTGGCTGCTGCTGCCACCCTTCTTCTTCTTCTTCTTCTTCTTCTTCTTCCTTCTTCATTCTTTAGCCAAGTTATCACCTTTCATGATTGTTTAAACACTTGTGAAGGTGAGAGTTAACCTTGGGGCTGCATTGTGGCCATCATTCTGAGTTGAGGGGTAGTTAGTGAGCATGAGTTTGAAGCTTTAGTAATGGCTACTTTGTGGTAGTCATTGTGAGCTTCAAAGTGCCTTCTTGTGGTACAAGAACCCACCTTGAAGTGCCATTTTCGTGCTCCTACTTAGGCTGAGTTTGAGGAACCTTGGGAGAGCTCTAAGAGCACAACTTGCCTCTGTTTTGAACTTTGGTAAGTTACCTCACTATGATCATGAGTTTATGATGCTTAAAGTTGATGTCTTGGCCATGTTTAATGAGTAAACAAGAGGGTATAAGGTATATGAACCTAAAATGAACTAAAGATGCATGCTTTAACGTGTACATGTATTAAAAGTTGGACCTTTGGGATGGATATTCACGAAATGCAGAAACTGCATTCTGTCGTGAGATATCCGGATATTTGTCGAACAGATATCCGGATATCAGTATCCGGATATGGTATCCGGATATTGATATCCGGATATGGGATCTGGGTATCCGGATATGACATATCCGGATATGTCCAGTGTGATATCCGGATATGACATATCCGGATATACCCCTTCTGATATCCGGATATCCTGGGTTCTGCGCAGACAGTAGCTTTACTGTATGAACAGTAAGCTATTGGGTGTGTGTGGACCTAGTTTAAGGAAGTTGAACTTCTGTAATAAATGAACTAAGTCAGAATCATATAATTAAGGGATTATGGCTTTGTTGGAAGCCTTAAGACGTAAAACGTAAAGGAAAGGCGTAGTCTTTAAGTTGTATGCTTGTGATGCATTTATATTGACTTGTTAATGGTCCATATCAGATTGTGATACTGCTGTTTGTGGACTAGTGAGTGGTTGGACTCTTGGCTTGGATAGCTAGCTTGCAAGGTAAGCTTTCGTGTCCTCGGTTTAGCCATTTTGATGTTCCACCATGTCCCATGGGGATGGGTTTATGCATGCTGTGTTACATGCTTTGATTATTTTGGAAATGCTGTTGAGCTGTTTATATGTAATGAGCTATTATGATATGCATGTGGTGTCCACCTAGACGGCAATCCTGAGTATGTAGTACATACAAGATGGAGAAGCATGTGGGTGAGGTGCAGGTAGTATCCATGTACTCATGTAGGCATAGACGTATTCCTACATTTCTCTGGCCAGTAGATTTGAAAGCACACATGACATGATTAATTGCTGCATCGCATGATTTTAGAACTTATACTGTAATACTGTTTTAGAACTTATATTACACATGTAAGTGAGCTTGGGGTGGAGACTCCTTGAGGACCCCTTGTCTTACTGAGATTTCTTGTTAGAGATCTCACCCCACGTTTGGGGACGCTTATTTCAGGATCAGGTAATGTTGAGGGCTCAGGTGGCAGGAGGCCAGAGCTGAGCTGATAATTATGCTGACGTGCTGGTTGTGGATTGCTGTTATGTTTTCTGCTTCATTTATGTTAAATTTATGTTGAGACTATTTGTGGGCATTGTTGCCTTATTTGGTGAGCATGGGGTTTGTCCATGCCACATGTTTGACTTTGGTCTTTTAGATTAATGTTGTAATTAAAGTATCAGGATTTTGACCCAGGCTACTTGTGTAGACCTGTGGCTTTAGATACTCACTTATTATATTTATGAACGAGGTATTCAGTTAGTTGTCTTGCAATTTACATACAGGCAGTATTTTTATGAAAATGATTAAGTAATCAAGTTGGTTAAGTTAATGACGTCATAATTGAATTAAAGAAAAAGTTATTCCGCATTTTAATTAAGCGTGGCTTAATACGATAGTGTGTTAACAACCCGGGTTAACACGGGGTGTTACAGCTCTCATGCCAAACCCATTAACATGTTGCATAGGCCATGCAGGTTGAGACAAACCCATGTTATTACCACGAACGTTGTTGTTCCTTCCTCTCTTTGGCACCATTTGGTTACTTTGCCTCTACCACACCGAACCATTTTGTTGCTGTTGCCTCAGCATCTGAAACTGAAAAAGAAAAAGAAAACAAATAAGTAAAAAAAAAATTAATTAATTAATATTATAAGTATCCAAAAACGCAAAAGGGTAGAGTTGAAGCCCTTACTTGTGCAATCTGAAATTGCTGGTTAGAAAGCGCCTGTTGCTGAGCGTAAAACACAGGATAGGGATTTTCGGTGGCGTTAGGGACAAAACCGTAATTTTCTTTGCTGAGACGCATCCTCTCAACTTCCCCTGCAGCCGCGCGCAACAAATCCCAAGTTTCTGTCTGTGAGTTCAAAACGTTGTCGTTTGGACTTGAACCTTTCTCGCTACTCCCGAAAGCGCACAACATCGATTGTAGCGAACCACCAGACACGAACGAACCCTTCCAAAGAAAAACAAAGAAGAAAATATCAAAACTAAAGCTCTTACTATTCAAATGAGCATGTGGATTTCTTGTGTTTGTACCTCGGGTTTTTTTCCAGTGGTGAAGGCATGGTTATGGTGGTTGAGATCGAGTTAGAGGGTGGAGTGAGCCATTCGGCGAGTCAACTCGGCCATGTGATCTTCCTCGTCACTCTCGGTCTCGCTGGAGCCAACCACGAACTCAACCGGTGAACTCAGGTAGGGAAACAGAGCCCTCGAAACGGCGTCGAACGCGTCGTCATTTTTGGAGTTCAAACCAGTGAGTTTCTTCTTATTGTTGTCAAACGACGTGTCGTCGTCGGTATGAAACTGAGGTGGGAGCCAGAACTCGCCATCATCCAAATTCTCAGCCATGAATTTGAATTTGAGTTTGTGTTTGGGGAAGCCTGTAGACAAGAACAAAGGGAGTGGAGGCAGGTTTTGATTTTAACAAAATGTGAGGAAAATGAGAACAACCAATTACATAAGTCTTATTTATAGCCAAAGTCGTAATTTATTTAATTAAAAAAATTATAATTTATTTATTTAAAAAGAAAAAATAACTTGTAGAAAACACTTCACCATTACCAATGCAGAAAATAGTGGAGGGAGTTATACAGCTGTTTGCCACAAAAGAATTTTGAATTTCAAATATTATCTCACCTCTCTTACAATTTTCTTTTTACAAAAAGTAAGATTTTCAATAGAGACAATTTTTCAAACTCTTGCCAAGTGTCAAAGTGTGAATCCAAAGCTGAGGATGAAGGACGGAGCGACACATCAGCTAAGTTTCCAATGGTGGGTTTAAGATTATATATATTAAGATTATTCTTCCCACCCATTTTAAACTTGAATTTTGAATTGAGAACATCATTAATACAGCTGTCTGCCACCAAGTATTTTATAATAATTTAAAAGAAATTCTCCTTTTTTTGTAGAATTTTTTATTTACTAAATAAAAAACATTTCCAAAAAAAGTGACTTTTCAAACTATCTCCGGTGTGAACACAAAACTGAGATTTAGGGAGAAGGTGACACGTCAACAAAATTTCCAAAGTTTGATTCTCCTTTCTATATATTAAGATGGTAGTCCTCCGTCATGGAATCCTCCGGACCTGCCAACATTATTATTATTATTATCATTATTTTGTTCTTTAGAAAACTAATATTTAAGGCATGTTTTGTTTTAATTATTTTGAGAAATGTATTTTTTTTTCTTTTAAAAAACCATCTTTACAAACTTGGAATTTTAAGTTATTTTGAATCGAAATAGACACTTACTAATTAAGAGGGATTTTTTTCGATTTTTGCACTTGCTGCATTGATTGCGGTAGCCGGTAGGACAATAATCAAAATTAAGAAAAAAAAATTATTTCCAAATTTATTCATGCACACCAACCTTAATTAAACTTAAATAATAACAAATAAATGATCAACAACTACCCTCTCGCAGTAAATGTTCGTTTCTCTTGTAAGTATAACATATCCTTTTAAACTTTCTTCAATTACAAAACCAATGTTATTAAAATTGCCCCCACCATCGACCCGATTGACACACTGGTTCATTGGGTTACTGATTCAACTAATGAGTCACTGGTTCAATGTAATTTTATAATTTATATTAAAAAATTATAAACATACTCAAATATCTAAAAAAATGATAAAAATTTCAAAAAATTTAATATAAAAAATTATAAATCACATATTATTATCTAATAAAAGATCAAACAAAAATATAATGATCGTAATACGGAATTTTAGGTTCAGAAAATGACATCTCTAAACATAAATCAAATCAAAATTTTCTAGATAGTGCATAATTGAGATAATATTAGTGTTGTAGGTACATAACTTATTTAAGTCAATAAGCAAAAAAATATTCAAATATTTCCATTATGATTTTTTTTTAAATAAATAATTTAAATTTTTTTTGGTACCGGGCCGGGTCACCAGTTAACCGACCGGGTCACACCGGTTCTGATGCATGGCCGGTCCGTTGCTTCAACTGACCGGTTCCCAGGTGGACCCGGCCGGGTCGGTCCGGTTTTAATAACATTGTAGAAAACAACAATTATAAGCAAAACACGGTTTTTTTGACCCTTATAACCCTTTAGGTATAATTAATTACCAAATTGACCTTCATTATAAACTATTTCGAAAATTTAACCTCCCAATAAACATAACACAATCTGCCCCTATTTGACCATTGACCACAAGCCTACCCGGGTACACCCCTCCCTAACCGAGTTTTTTTTTGAAATTTTTTACCTACCCGAGTAAGGAGGGGTATACCCGGATATATTTCTTGACATCTAGAAATTGCTTGAATTATTTACCCGAGTAGGAAGGGTGTAGCCGGGTAAATTCTTGACATGAGTTGAATCCATGTTGAATTGGAAAAAGAAAGCCAGGTGTAAGTTCCATTATTTTTGCAGTATGCCCTATTTGTAGTTTGAAAGAGTCATTAAGAATACATTCTAATTTTTCCTGATGGAAGCATATTATGATCATGTGGTAGTCCTTAAAGCCCAAATTATCTACTAAAGCCAAGTGATGAGGCCCTGCGGGCAATTCTTTTCCAGAATCATGTAGGCTCTGAGAAAGATTCGTAAATAAAATTACATTTGAATAATACTTTAGTTCCATATAACGATCTGATCAGAAAATACACATGCTGTCATTGCATGATAAGACATGAAATGTTACTCGATTTACTACCCTGATAATTGATTACTATTTTTCAATTTTTGTAAAGCTCCACTTGGTGTCTAGTCTACTGTGTGGCTTGATGAACTAAATTTAAGTTTTGCAGGGAAATGAACTTCATAATCAAGGAAGGTTCAATGATGCTTTACAGAAGTATATGCTTGTAAGTGCACTTTTTGTGACTTCTTAACTGTCTTCCCCACACCTTTTTATCTTGTTTATCCCTCTTTTGGAGACTCCAAGGAAATTATCAGTTTTTTGGTCTATTACCTTGTTTTCATTTTTTTATATTCTAGGCAAAGGAAAACATAAAAGATATTCCATCTTCTCAAAGTAGGAAACTTCTTTTGGCATGCTCACTTAACTTGATGTCCTGTTACTTGAAGACAAGAAAGTATCATGAATGCATAAATGAAGGTTCTGAGGTATTCGTGATTCCTTTTCTTTTGCCATTTCAAGAATTTACCCTATAAATAATTCAAGCAATTTCTTAAGAAATATACTCGGGTAGATAAAAAAATACTCGGATAGGTTTGGTGGTCAATTGTCAAACAGGAACAGATTAGTGTTATGTTTTTTTTTAAAGGTAAATTTTTTGAAATAGTTTATAACGGAGGCCAATTTGGTAATTAATTATACCTAAATGGTTATAAGGGTAAAAAAAAAAAAATCAGCAAAACACGCTTACAATTACAACATAACTAACGAACGAAAAAACTCATGTGGTCTCATCTCATTCATTCATATCTCCATCAATGCTTCAAACTTATTCATGGCAGAAGTAGGCAAACCCATGAGCACAGTTATGCTTTTCCTTTCTTCACTATGTGATAAGAACAAAATGACTTCCTTTTCTGGCAAAGTCGCAGGACCAAAAGACTGAGGCTTCCCCCATCCAAAATCTGTAGCGTGGAAAGATAACCCTGTCCATGTTGTGATCAAAAGGGTTGCGGTTTGTGATGGCCTCGTTCTTTTGACTTCAAAATAATCAATAACAGATCTCATGGAACTGTCTGTTACCATCTCAATTGCTTTGCTAATCAATCCCACCCTAAATGAAAGTGGTTTCTTTAATAACTCACGTGCGTTGCACATTGCATTTGACAACACAATAGCATTACCAAAGAACCCCTTTGGTATTGGTGGCACAAATCTATACCTTCCATCTGAAGGTATATTATAAGAAACGCGGAAGCGCATCGTACCGAAGCGATGAAAAATAAAGACACCGCTTTGATTACTAGGGTGTAGTAGCGAGCGTGACAATCTCTCACGTTCAGTTCTCCTTCTCAAGCCTCACGATATGCAAACGGTCGCAATTCCGCTCTACGGATGATTTTACAGGCTATGACTCAAGGAAATCAGGAGGCCATGTGGGCAACCGTTCAGATGATGAACATCGGCCTTTTTGGTGTGTTTCTGGTGTGTTTCTGATGTCTGTAACCCTAGGAGGCACTAGAGAGAAAAGAGAGTTTATATACTTTGCCCAATCCAAAACTATCTCTAAGCTTCATGGGTTAAAATCAGACTTGGGCCAACTCTCACTAAAGTTATTGGGCTTAAGAGAAAAGAGCATACTAAACCCAACACCATCAACAGCAGAAAGTAGCTTCATTTGTTGATCAAGATGCATACTTAAGGCTTCAGTTCTAGATCTCCACACAAAAGCTGAGAGTGCTTCAAAGTAGAGCACTTCTTCAAAACACCATCTTTTGTGGCTTTTTTTTGTAGGATCGCTCAAATACAGAACCAACAAATAAAATAATTATTCAACAATGTCGTGAGGACTTGTGGAGAAAGAGAACAAACTTCTGTGAAATATTTTACTAAACTTCGTTGCTTCTCAATTCTGTATTTCTCAAATAATATAGTAGACTACAAACAATATACTAGACTGTTTATAGGCTATAATTTGCCGTTCTAAAAATGCAACACTAAATAGCCATAAACCACAATTAAAACCAAACTTAATAACAAAACATAACGACTGACTCTCAACCTTTCAAAACTCTCAAACTTAATGCTAACCCTCGTGACTCATAAACTCCATAACTGACAAATTCAAACAAAAACTCCTAAAATAAATACTAACCTTATGACTCGTAAACTATCCATAATTGACAACTTTAAACACATTAAAGTAACATTTAACGTTTACTTAACAAAACTCCCCCGTAAACTTAAATGCTTCTGCCATCCTTCATGTCGATCAATTCCTTGCAGTTGTCAAGAAGTACCGTTGGTAGCGGTTTCGTGAAGATATTCGCAACTTGGTCCCGACTTGCCACATGTACTAATTCCACACTTCCTTCCTTCACATGATCTCGAATGAAGTGAAAACGAACATCGATATATTTGCTTCTCTCATGACTCACCGGGTTCTTTGCCAACTCAATTGCTGATTTATTATCAACTCGTATCACAGTTGCACCGAGTTGTTGTTGCTCCAACTCCGACATGGATGATAGGAAAAGCACCGCTAGATTTGTGTTCTACATGGGAGATACTTCTTTCACATGGATGTCAAAGAAACAACCTATTGTCACTCTGTCTACTTGTGAAGCCGAATATGTCGCAGCTACTATAAAAAAATAGGCATTTTGCGGCGGTTCATTTTTGGTATACGCGACGGTTACAACCGTCGCTAAATGCATATTTGCAATTTATG
The DNA here is from genome assembly GCA_032173675.1 of Gastrolobium villosum. Taxonomy (NCBI): domain Eukaryota; kingdom Viridiplantae; phylum Streptophyta; class Magnoliopsida; order Fabales; family Fabaceae; genus Gastrolobium; species Gastrolobium villosum. The sequence goes on along the minus strand of JAVKPL010010491.1, from coordinate 28,941 downwards.
GCAGTTGTAACCGTCGCGTATAACAAAAATGAACCGTCGGTAAATGCCTGTTTTTTTTGTAGTTATCGTGTGTTTGCCATGCCATTTGGCTAAGGAACTTGCTAAAGGAGCTGAATATGCAACAAAAGGAGCCAACCAGGGGCGGACCCAGTAGGGGGGCTAGGGTGAGCCCCCGCCCCCCCTAAAATTTGGGATTTTTTTTATAATATTGTTACAAAATGTGATGATGAAACTACCATGTTGTACATGTTTTTTCCTTCAGTTCTCCATGTTTCTGCCCACACTCTTACCCATATTTTTCCTTGAGAACATCAGATCATCCTCTCCCTCCTTTCCGTGTTCCGTCCATCAACAACCTCTTTCTTCATCCTTTTGATTCTGGCTATGTAAATTCTAGAGTCAGGCAAAATCAACTCCCACCTTCCTAAGATCATTGCATGTATGTATAGTCATAGAGTAACTTTTAGATCGGTTGTAACTTGAAACCGTAGAAAAAAATATAATGTTCTTTTTCTAGGTATGGGTATTGTAATGAATGGGTGTTCACAATATATTAGTATATTAGTATATAATATATATATATTTAAAAAATTATTATTAATAAGAAAAACAAAATAGAGATTTGATTGTTATTTAAACTCAAGAATCAAATTGAAAAATATGTATTAATAAAGAAAATAATTAAATAAATATTATAAATCTCTAAAGAAGAATTATTTTATTTTTAAAAACTATTCATAAGCTATAAGCTTCCAACGAATCCAGCCATAAAGACTCGGCCATTATTTTGTATTAGAGACGTTTTCAAATTTTAGAGTTCAAGATTCGATTTCAGGTTTAGTTTTCTTTTCTTATACCCATTATTTTAATTTTTCCTTTAAATGTATTTATTTTTTATTTCTCTTAGGCATATATGATTCAAATGAATTTAAAGAAAAATATATAAAATAATTGTCATTGCGTAGATCTTGAAAAGTCATATGGAATCAAAAAAAGAATTAACTGATTCGGATACCCGAGTCAAAAGTTATGACCTTATGAAGTTTTACGATTAAACTGTTAATTTTTTGTGGCACGTGTCAACACCAGACGAGTCACGCTTAATTTAGGCGTGAATTTCTTGGGAGTCACGCCTAATTTGGGCGTGAATGGTCACGCCCAAATTGGACGTGACTCTCAAGGAATTCACGCCTAAATTAAGCGTGACTAGTCTGCGTGAACAGTCACGCCCAAATTGGACGTGAATGAGTGCAGTATATTCGTAATTAGGTTCAAAACAACAACTTATTCGTAATTATTTATTAAAAAACAATATTTTAAATTTTTTTCCTTCTCGACTATGAAGATAATTAAGATCAGGCTTCAAAATAGAATGGAAGATCAATTTCTTGATAATTCTTTGATTACGTACATTGAAAAAGAAATTGTTTTGAGTTTTGACACAGATTAAATTATAAATGAATTTAACAATATGAAAACACATAAAGCAAGAGTCAAGTGAAGTGATATTAATTTCTATAATAGATTTCTTTCAATTTTTTATATATTAAGTTTGTATTGTATTTCAGGTACTTTTATTTATGATATAATATTTTTTATTTTCGCCCTCTCTTATTAAAATTCTTGCGTCCACCACTAGAGCCAACCAATATTTATGTTGACAACAAATCTGCCATTGCATTAGCAAAGAATCCAGTCTTCCGTGATAGAAGTAAGCACATTGACACACACACTATCATTTTATAAGGATTGCATTGCAAGAAATGAGGTGCATATAAAATATGTCAAGTCTGGAGAACAAGCAACATATATCTTCATCAAGCCAATCAAGACTTTGTCAAGATGAGAAAATTACTTGGAGTTACGAAATCAATAAACTTGATTTAGTTTTTACTCCATTGGACTTAGTATACATTTAGCCCAACATCTAGAATTATGCTTTAGGAGTTAGTTTAACCTAAGATCTAGAAATTTCTATTCTAGTCAATTCCATGAAAGATCTAGAGGATAGTTACACCTACCATTATTAATGAGGATAGTTGCACCTACCACAATTAATATTTGTACTAAGCTAGTATAGAAAACTCTAGAATTATTTGGATTCATTGTTTTGAGGAGGTGCCACTAGTATAAATAGGGGGTCATCTCCATCATTTTGCAACAAGCCAAAAAGAAAAAAAGTTGTGTAGTAAAAAAAATGTTCTTTTTCTTCCATATCTTTCTATAACCTTTATTTGTCTCAAATATTTTCCTCCCAACAGTCGCATCAGCTATAGAATATTCATATGCAGATGGAAATCTGTGAAGACATCTCGGCTTTCCCAATTGACATCTAATAGAACACAGAAAATTGCAGGCGAAAAACATATCATGCTTTGTTCATCTAAATGCCAAAGAAGCATGAACACCCTAAGAACAAATCAAAAGCAATTGCCAATAATCAAAACAGAATCTTCCTCGAGACACTAGTCCACTACATGCACAATTCCAATAACCGGAAGTGTGGAACTGAAGAAAATCTGCGATAAAACGTAATATTTATCCAACAAAATCAACTATTAACATAGGCTCACCTTTTAGTTCTTAACTAGTAAAAAAAACTTGACCTCCTTAAAAAACTGGACTGAAGTTCACTAAATGACAAGCATAACATTCGCAATTGACTTAACGAGGAAGCAGACGATGGCATATGACCTATTAAAAACCCATGTGTGTTTTCTTCAAGCGGAATTGGAAAGTTGAAATTTTATTGACGAAATATAGGTTTGCCCGTCAGGATTGACAGCACAACGAGGGATATATCTTCCCCAGTTCCCACCTACCAACTATATCTTGAGTTTATTCTTATTCGTTCTTAAATATATATAATACAAGTTATTAATTTGGAGGATTTTTTTTTTTGTAATGAATTAAAAAAATTGAATTTTTTTTGTTAAGATGGCTGGCGTTTTTTTGAAATTTGTATATTTATTTTAGTTATAAGTTTTTCCCTTTACCCTCAAACATTTACTTTAATAATGAATCGTTTCTTTATTTTACTTCAAAATCCTAAAAATAACTTATATAATCGTTAAAAAGTTTTTAACTTTTGTTTTTTTGACTTTTTTTGTAATCTATTCCTCAATATCCCAGTGTCCGTGTGGATGTAATTTTGGGCCGCCGAAATATATTACTACTTAGTTTTAAAAAAGGAGTTTGTTTTTCTCGTGAGAAAACAAACCCTTCATACATACACCATAAAAAGGTGTGTCATTTTTTTTTAATAAGTGGGTCCCACACTTGATGTATCTATGACATGAGATTTGAATTCTTCTACAACATGAGATTTACTTTTCCCTTTACAAAAAGAGTTTCGATTTTTTAGGAAAAAAATTTCTCATGTATGTCGGGTCTACATCTATTAAAAAATAAAAAAAAATATTACACAAGAATCGAAAAATCGCTAGTACCACAAAACAAATCTCCAATGACATCAGAAAATGTTTTCCCTTTATAAAATTCAAAATCCAACAAAGTGACAAAATTACGAAGAGGAAGACCAATATTGTGAGTTTGGGAATAAAGTGCGACCGTGTGAGACCAAGTCGTCTATATAATGAAGTTTAGCTTCCCCATCATTCACAAACAAACTCCATTCAATCTCTTGCTCTCCCCCTTTCACCTCTTCTGAAAGAGTGAAAGAGTTTTTAATATTTTTATTTTCTTTAAAAAAATGAACTTTGTGAAGAAGTGTAAGAGGATATGCAGAAGCAGCAAGAAATTGCATGCTGAAGAAGCAAACAGTGGCAAATATGGAAAATTATCAGAGAAGCACATGCAAAAGAATAAGAAGAATAAGCCTCAAGTGGCTCCGCAGGGTTGTCTTTTTGTCTACGTTGGACCTGAGAAACAAAGATTCGTAATAAAGGTCAAGCTCACCAACCACCCTTTGTTCAAGACTCTTTTGGATGCTGCTGAGAATGAATATGGTTATAGAAACGATGGTCCACTATGGTTACCTTGCAATGTTGATTTTTTCTGTGAGGCATTGGCAGAGATGGAGAGCACTGAGGATGATACGGGTTTTGTAGGTTGCACCTTTCCAATGGGTCACAAGCAGAGCTCCTCAGTCTTTCACAGTCCAATGTCTTATGGTTCTAACCTGAGTTTTGCTCCCGATTATGAGCTTTTGGTATGGAAGTAGTAAACGATCAATGATGTAGATATGTGATACAGGGATAGGATCAGGGGTGTTCGGGTGGGTTTTCTTGGAAAGTTAAGTCAGTGGTTAAATGTATTAGATTGTTGGAGAAAATGGAATGATGAAAGAGAAAGAAAAACATGTGGACCTCACCTCTTTAATGTGTGTGTAGGAAAGTGAAGTTATATTATGTTAAATGATAAACATAAAACCCAATTTGTAATTTGTTATGAATATAATTATCGGCACGTAGCTCAGACTTATTTATCAAAAGAATAACAATAAATTCAATGTATATCCAAGCATCATAATATAAAATAAAACGATTCATTTATATAAAAAAAAACAAATAATAAATTCAATGTATATCCAAGTATCATAATATAGAATAAAATGATTCAAAAAGTTTGCTTAACACATAAACTAAAATAGTACAAAATTTTGAATGGCCAAAAGAACAAAAAAACTACAAATTCAATGTCAACAATTTAATATATTTCGATGTTGCTTCCTTCTACATAAAAAAATAAAAAATAAATCAGATTATTTTTTACATTCAGTTATAATATCATAAGATATAAAACAATTTAAATTAAGTAAATTAATACCTTCTGTTTTTACTTTACGTCATACTTATATTACATAATCAATCTGCAATGTAAATTAATGTTTGAACCGACTTTTCAACCAAACTTGCCCCATAAGCATCAACAACTCTTCTTGTAGCACTAAATGTCGAATTAGATGCGACTATAGAGACCGAATATATCTTTTGTCATCTTTGATAAAATCTTATACTTCATGCTATTGCTCTTCCATTTTTTCAAGACATCAAATGAAAGATGAGAATTATCTTCACTAAGAAATTTTCTAGATGAAGATTAGTTAGGGTTCAACAACCACCAACCTTCTCCTTTAGTGAACTTTTTTTCTCTGCTGCGGTTGTGCTGGTTTGGTGTGGACTCCAACGATATATATAGAGAGAGAGACGAATAGAAGAGATTAAGTGAAATAAGGGAGAGAAAGTAAAATGATGATGGACCACGAAGAAGAAGTGAAAATTAAGTTGAGTTTAATAAATGAGTAGTATAAAAAATATAAAATAAAAATAAGAATTAGTATACCAAGCGAACTTGATAGGTTATAAGGCCGGACATTAGAATTGAAATCTGGACCCTTTTTATTAAACGAGCTTTTACATAAGTCCAAATTTATATCCAATAACCAAAATAGATTGGTCAGGCAGGCCTACACATGTTAAGATGAAGGCCCTGGCTTTTTTAACCAGATAGGATCACAATGACCATTTATTTTTTTACCGAGGCAGGCCTACAAGGCCTGGCTTTTTTAACCGGATAGGATCACAATGACCACTTATTAATTTAAGAGACTTGTAATTTTTGTGACTTTGTGAAACAGATATTCTTTCATTTCATGATATATGTTTCTTTTCTTTATTTGTTTTGGTTTCCTTCGTGGAGGGAAGCGGAGAGATTTAATCTAACTGAATGCTAGTTAACTATGTGCGTCAATCAAATTTCTTTTTGTTATTTTTATGGAATGAAATCTCAATCATGATCATCTCATTGAGATTTCATCATTTAAGCAAAGGCAAAAGCGTTCCTGCAAGAAATTTATATTTAACTACTCAAAAAAGTTATGATATTGTATAATATTATAGGTAGGGATTTTGCATATTCTAAGTAAAAATCAAATGAAGTTATTATTATTCTTATTATTATTATTTTGTTCTTTAGAAAACTAATATTTAAGGCATGTTTTGTTTTAATTATTTAGAGAAAAGTATTTTCTTTCTCAAACCCTCTTTACAAACTTGGAATCATAAGTTATTTTGAATCGAAATAATCTAATAGAAATAGACACTTACTAATTAAGAAGGATTTTTTTCGATTCTTGCACTTGCTGCATTGATTGCGGTAGCCGGTAGGATAATAATCAAAATTGAGAAAAAAATCATTTCCAAATTTAGTCATGCACACAGACCTTAAACTTAAATAATAACATATAGTGGATTACCAAAAATAAATAAATAATAACATATAGTTTACCCAAAAATAAAATAAATAAATATTAATAACATACAGTGTTATAGTTTACCCAAAAATAAAATAAATAAAGAGTTTGTTTTTTCTAAAATTATTTTAGATAACTTTATCTAATATTCATCGAAACGACGTCATTTTGGGACAAAAATCATAGTGTGTTTATAATTTTAATTTATTTCAGGATTATGATAGTCTTTATCATTATAACTAATTAATTTTTTAACCTCAAAACGATATCGTTTCATGAACCTTAAACAAAATTATCTAAAGTAACATTAAAAACTTTTTTCGATCGTGGCTTAAATGTTCTCTTGTTTCGTAACTTTAACATATCCTTTTAAACTTTCTTCAATCAGAAAACAACTTATCATCTATCATTTAACATGACCACAAAAAATTTCTTACAGACACAACATTTTGTGAGGCCCGCAGCATAAAAAAATTCCGGCACGCAAAACGAATCTCTATAACGTAACAAAATCATTTTTTTTACCATATAACTCTTATAAAACCCAAAACCCATAACCAAAACACACTTACAAACGAAAAAGCTCATGTGGTCTCATCTCATTCATTCATATCTCCATCAATGCTTCAAATTTTTTCATGGCAGAAGAAGGCAAACCCAGGAGCACAGTTATGCTTTTCCTTTCTTCACTATGTGATAAGAACAAAATGACTTCCTTTTCTGGCAAAGACGCAGGACCAAAAGACAGAGGCTTCCCCCATCCAAAATCTGTAGTGCGGAAAGATAACACTGTCCATGTTGTGATCAAAAGGGTTGCCGTTAGTGATGGCCTCGTTCTTTTGACTTCAAAATAATCAATAGCAGATCTCATGTAACTGTCTGTTACCATCTCAATTGCTTTGCTAATCAATCCCACCGTAAATGAAAGTGGTTTCTTCAATAACTCACGTGCATTGCACATTGCATTTGACAACACAATAGCATTGCCAAAGAACCCCTTTGGTATTGGTGGCACAAATCTAGACCTTCCATCAACAGCAAAAAGTAGCTTGGTTTGTTGATCAGGATGCATACTTAAGGCTTCAGTTCTAGATCTCCACACAAAAGCTGAGAGTGCTTCAAAAATGGAGCACTTCTTCAAAACACCATCTTCTGTGGCGATTTTCTTCAGCAGCTCAAGCTTATCAGCATCGAAACAGAAGGACCTGTAGAGCATCTCTTCCTCATAAAGTTTGCTGGTTTCTGATATATCTTCAATTTCAGTAAACTCATTGTGTGGGAACTCTATTTTAGGAGAGTTGCGCGGTTTGAGTATGGTTCGGTCCAGAAATGGTGGAATTTTTAAGTCTATGCCTCTGGCTGTCTCACCCCATGAGTTCACAAATTGCATTGCACTTAAACCATCATTCATGCAATGGTTCACGTTTACCCCCAAAACAAATCCTCCACATTTGAACTTTGTCACCTGAAAGAGAGGATTTTTATATAAATATATACCCATAGCCATATATTTGTGCAAGTTTTTTTTTAAAATTAAGAAGTTATTCTCTTTAATCTGAAATCTGAGTTCAGCTAACTTATGAAGCACCGATACGGCGTTTTTGATTTTTGATGAAAATTCCAAAAAATTTATAAACGATTATCATACAATATATATTCATAGCCATACCATTTGTGCAAGTGTGAAAAAATTAAGAAGTTATTCTCTTTAATCTGAAATCTCGAGTTCAGCTAACAATATGACCACTAGACCTACAAAATTTGAAACTAAGTTCGTTATTACAAATTGTTATTACAAAAAATTTTCTACTACCAACTTACTACATATCTAATCACCATTAGATTAATATTTTCTCTCTCTTTAAAATTTTTTTAATATTCTCTCCCTTTAATCCAATGTATATAGGAAAAAAGTTATAATATCCTTACTCTATGTACATAGGAAAAAGTCTTTCTACTTTAGCTGCGTAATTTTTTTTCTACCATATCCATATAAAAACGAATAGGTCTTGTGAAGAGACAAAATTAAAGGATCCATTCCTTTCACTTTTATATGAATGCTTCAAAAAAAAATTGCTGTATAAAAATTATTCATATGCTTAATAACTTTTGTGGAGATCGATGTGGTCCACCACCCTGAGAACATACTTATTTAAGTTTAACGGAAGAGTAGTAATACATGAGACTAGGTACGTGCAAAATAACCAAAAAATTGAACCGAATCCAAATTGCTATTAAAATAATCGGTTTATGAACTGAAATAGTTTTTAAAGAAATGGTTCATGAACTGGTTTTAGAACCCGTTTAAGAACCGAACTATTTTGAACCGAACTGAACCAAATCGTTTTCAAACCAAACTGATTTGATTTTTATAACATTATTTTTAAAATTTGAATTTTTTTTCAAGAGAGGGTCGACCCGAACAGGTTTCGAACCGGTTCCGAAGCGAGCCGAACCACTTCCGAACCGAACCAGTTTTGAATCGAACCGACCACTTCCGAACCAAATCATTTAAACCAATTCGATCCGATTTTTCAAAAAATCCAGTTCAATTCGACCCATGCACGTCCCTACATGAGAGTCTCAAATTAACCACAAACCTGAATTAGCAGAGGAGGTGTTTCAAGTATGTTGGTTGCACCAGGGATATCATAAACCAGTTTTGTAAGAGTTTCAAGGTCAGGCTTTTTCATATCTCCCAAGTCCTCAATCACACAGCTTGCTTCAGCCTCAACAAATACAACACCCTCCTCTGTGCAGTCTACTATTAGCTTCCCTTCTGAGCTGATTTTCAACCTGCCAGCCATAGGGTAATAGTGAACAAGAATCTTTGACAAGGATTCCTTGATGACCTGCACAGCATCCTCATTGCCTCTAGAGGCAGACTTATAACAGTAAACTGTTCGAACTGGAAGGGCTATATTCTGGTCAAGGTTTGAAAGATAGTAGAAACCCTTTTTTGTTTCTTCTGCAGGTAGAACTACGGTTGGTTCTCCTTTCCTTATATAAAGTTTATTTGCCATCGTACAAGAACCTGATCACAATCCAAAAAAGAGTGTAATTTGTATATAGAGACGGGTGTTCAAAGAATGGTAGTGCTAAGTTGGCTTCATACAGTAAATGAAATATGTTAGAGCAAATGACAAGCTTTGTTATTGTCCAATTAAGAACATGATAAAAGCAGGTTGGAGAACTTACTCAGATGTTTACTTGCAAACCTGTGTATTTAAAGAATGGAAGTGCAATTTCAAAAAGTTAGAGTGAATGAAAAACGTTTTTATTGCCAAATTAAGAGACTGAAAAAAGCAGGTTGGAGAACTTACTCATATGTCTACTTGCAAAACTGTGTATTTAAGGAATGGCAGTGCAATTTCAGTAAGTTAGAGCGAATGACAAACGGTTTTATTGCCAAATTAAGAGACTGAAAAAAGCAGGTTGGAGAACTTACTCAGATGTTTACTTGCAAAACTGTGTATTTAAGGTGTTGAAATATATAAAACCATTAATGTAGCCTCACCCAAAAGTTTAAGTTGTTAGGTGAGACTACATTAATGGTTTTATATATTTCAACACATCCCCTCACACGAGAGTCCACTGAGCTTGAAGGGTGGACAAAGCACAGGCCCACCTACCTGTGCGAATAAAGAAATTCCACTTGAAAGAAAGTGGGGCGGCAAGGATCGAACCTTCCCACAAGACTCTAATACAATGTAAAGAACCAATTCAACCAAAAAACTTAAACTCTTGGGTGAGACTATATTAATGGTTTTATATAAGGAATCGTGGTGCAATTTCAGTATGTTAGAACTAATGACAAACGTTTTTATTGCCAAATTAAGAGCATGAAAAAAGCAGGTTGGAGAACAATATGTGTGTGTGTAGATAAATATCGTGATATTACGTATATTGTTCATAAATTCTTGCTCTCGTAAAGTTAAGCAAGCTGAGTTCTTTGGCAACAATGTATGGTGACATATGTGGGGCCATGTTTATATTGAAGATAATGCCTGAGCTGATGGTGTAACTAAGTATGGTTTGGCTAAGTACGGTTGTAGTTGTAAAGCTAAGCAAGCTGACTTCTTTATCAACAATGAATGGCACTATTTGCGTAGTGAAGCTAAATAGTTATTGCCTGTCTTAATGGTCCAGAGAAGCATGGGCATTGAGATTGGGGCCCATACTTTCGAACAGGTCCTGATGTTTCTGGCACTGTTTTTGAAAGAGATGAGTTGTAAGCTCGTTGGTTTGTTTTGAATCCTTTAATTTTTTTATTTTTTTTTGAGTGAACAAAGGGTGTCCCCATCCCGCAGAATGAGACTAATTCCTTAGTGATTTGGAGTGAGATTTCTAGCTTAGAACGAGAAGGTTTTCACCATTAGCCCAAAGTGCTTCTCGTAGAGATGGATATCCTTATCCCATAAGATGAGACTAATCTGTTTGTGGCTTGGAGCGAGAAGTTTTCACTACTAGTCCCAAAGTGCTTCTCGTCGGAATCGAACCCGTGATTTCATCGGTCATCACAGTCCGACTCTTGAACTTAGAGTTCACTTACCAACTGAGCTACATCTTTGGTTTGAAACCTTTTATTTTGCTCATGCTAATGTTAAAACCTCGTAGGTGTTTAAAATTAGGATAATATTATATTTATAAAAATTTTGTTTATAAATTATATTATGTCTTACAGATAAAATACTTTTATCAGTACGACATAACGTAGTTTATAAAAAAATTATCAATATAACCTTTCTTATAAAATTATTTGCTTATGTTTTTAGAGAATTGTTTATGACATAATATCAAAACTTTTAGGGCTTGGTGCACAGGATAAGGGTAGGGTATGATATGAGACTGATAAAGGTAGGATATGATATAGAGTTGATAAGTCTATATCATGTCTTGTGTTTGATGAGCACTTGATTAGCAATCTGATAAGATTATGTAGAATAAGAAAGGAGAAAGAAAAAAAAATGCGATAAATAAAAATATATTGGGTAGCGTGGGGATATATTTCGTATCCAATATTGATATCTTATCCTATTTAATCCTAACCCAACTCCCCCATAAGATAAGAAATCATGTATTGTGTTTGATAGCACTTGATTAAAATAAGATTATGTAGAATAAGAAAGGAGAAAGAAAGAAAAAATGCGATAAATAAAAATATATTGGATAGCGTGGGGATATATTTCGTATCCAATATTGATATCTTATCCTGTTTAATCCTAACCCAACTCCCCCATAAGATAAGAAATCATGTATTGAATAGAATAAAATAAGACAATAGGGTAAGTTAATCATATCCTATTGACCCACTAGACAATAGATAAAAGTAGAATATGATAAATTATCATATCCTATCGTCCAAACATGCCCTAGAGTTCAAAATTTAAATCTTATCAACGTTTTCTAAATAAATAAAAAGTTTAATTTCTAACATAAGGAAGTAGCTCCGCGCATTATTTACACTAATAACTAGTCGAGCCTAATTCACGTGGTATCTCCCCTCGTATTTACCGAGAGGCTGTGGTGTGTTATGCAGTGGAAATTCAATCCTTACATTCGCATTTCTCATTTCCCATTTCACTTAACAAACTAAACAATGTTAAACCTTCAATAGAATACATGCAAATGCCCCATTAAAAAATCATGATTCAATCCCAATTCAACGATGATAATGCAATGTAACTATCTTTTTTTCGTATATACAAATTAAAATTTCAAATTAAAAGAAAAATACTTTTGATGAAGAGGCAAAATTATATATAATTTAAAAGACATACCACGTGAAGCACGTGCCAGAGTTGAAATCTGGGGGGAGGGGGAAGGGGGACGCTGGTTATAGGGTTTATCATCTATCATTTAATATGAGCACAAAAGATTTCCTACACACAAAACATTTTGTGGGACCCGTAAAAAAAAATCTGGCACGCAAAACAAATCTATATAACATAACACAATCATTTTTCCTACGACATAACTCTTATAAAAGCCCTGGTTATATTATGGAAAAGCACCTTATCTTCTCCCCCGAGTATAGGAATGTGCATGGGTCGAACCGAATCGGAATTTTTTAAAAATCGAATGGTTCGAGAAAAAAAATATTAAAATTTAAAAATTTAAAAATAAAGTTATAAAACTTAATTTGATTCGATTTGATAATGGTTTGGTTCACTTCAGTTCGGAAATAGTTCGGTTCTTAAACCAGTTCAATTCGTAAACTAGTTCTTTAAAAATCAGTTCGGTTCATAAATTATTTTTTGAAAACAGATTATTTTAAGGGGTGATTCAATTTGATTTATGATTCGACTCAATTTTTTGGTTATTTTGCATACCCATAAAACAAAATATATCATAAAAAAATACACGGTCCCGCTACATCTCTAATTTTTCTTTGTAAAGAACATGGGTGTAGTCTTTTTTTATTGCTTGGATATCAGAATGGAAGTGCATGCTTTTCTTTTCTGCATCTCTTGCTCACAAAAGAAAACCACAGCGTTAAGTTATTTAATGTCATTTGAACCACACATGACATGTGCGCATTAAATAGAACGCCAGACTTAATTAACGGAAGATATGCTGCAACCTAAGAAATAAACATAAAAATTTCATCCGCGCCGAACTTTAAAGCATGTTTAGTGTATAATATAGGATAAAACCTAATAATATAAATTCTAATTATATAAAATCTAATTAAATTTTAATACTATCTAGCATTTAGTATGATATTGTATAAGATAATATCCTCTAATATTTTAAAAATAAATATATTAAAAAATTTATTTTGATATATAAATATTGAAATGATATATTAATTCTTGAGAATTATTCTTGTAAGCAATATTAATACATCACAACCCCTTATCAGGCTCAATCCACCACTCCTAGGCCGAATTAAGTTATACATCATTTTGACGTATAGAGGAATCATGCTGTATAAGCTTATACTATACAATGATCACACCAAACAAATGAAAATGTAATAACATATAATATAAGCTTATATTATCAGGAATTATACATCACAACAAAGACACCCTTAATCACAATAGCAGACTCCCAAGTTCAAAATCGAAACTTCAAATCAAGATAAATACAAGGGGCAAACGGTTATCCCAAGAAGCTAGGAAAATTATCACAACCATCTTAATTTTCAAATATCAGCAATCTAGTTCCAACTTTTTTGTTTTTAAAAAATAAATACATATTGATATAAATTAAAAGGGAATATAGTTTACAGGCAGAGGAATAAAGAAACTATTCAATAAAAGAAATAAAATTAAGGTCACAAGACACACAACAGTAATAGAGAGAAAGAGGTTAAATCTAATAGGGTACAAAATACAACCTGGCTCAGAATATCTACGATGGTAAAGGGTCACACAACCCGAACCAAATATCTACTGGAGCCTATGATCCATATAGAGACTGCTGTTAAGAAAATCATGCAGAGAAAATCCAGCTGTAGAATGAAAGACATGCATCTAATTTCTGTACGGGTCTAAAGATTATTTACCCAACTACAATCATGCATCATCATCATTGGCATCATTTTCATCTTCCTCTACTTCCTCTTCCTCATCAGAAGATATATTACTAATCACATCTGTAACTATATCCTTCACCTCTGCTTTTCTATGTATTAAATCCAAGCCAAAGTGGGTACCTGCCAACATTTCATTACGAAATGAGCTGAGTTCAAGAAATCATTTTCCTTCTTTTTTTTTGGGAAGGGAGAGAGAATTCAGTAGTAGAAAAGGCCATACCAAGTTGACAGAGGATATCAGATAAAGTTGTCTGCATCAAGGAACACAAAAAATTTAAAAACCTTGTTTTTTAAACAAAACATGAAATGGCACAAAAAAACTTTACTCACAGTCTCGAAATTTACTTCCTTCAAAATATCGGCAACCACTCGATGCATATCCTCCCGACTAGGTTCTGTCTTGGCCTTCTTACCACTTTTACCTTTTCCTGCCATTGGCATCAGAATGGAATGGGTAAGCCAAAAAAACAAGGTAACAGCCATAGTTGATAACAAAATTGAATCCTATAAAATTACAAAGTTTTTATATAAACTGTCCAAATGTAACAAGATTTTACGTAGAGGATAAATTTTCCAGGGATAGTTTGGCAAGATTGCTAAATCAAAATTGATAATACTTTCTAAAATAAATTTTGAGCAACTAACTATGACTATTGTCACCAGATTAAGAAGTATATATGATACGATAAACTGCAACGAGAAAGATCGCACCTTGATCCTTAACCGAAGGCTTTGAAGACTTGGCAGCAGTTTTCCCTGTAGTGCCCTGGTTTTCCCTTACAGTTTTCTGTTTCTTGGATGCAGATTGCTTTGACTTAGAAAGAGAGGCAGAAGTACTGTCAGTAATATTCTGTTTCAAATTAGATTTTTTACGAGTCTTTTCATTGCTCTTGGCAGCTTTTTCATCTGTGGTCTTCTTTACAGGTGTGCTTTGAATCTCCATCGCATTCTGTTTTGAAGTAGACTTGTGAGCTTTCTGTTTATCTTCCTCTTCCTCTGAATTACTTTCGTCATTATTACTATCACTTTTTGGCACTGAAATATCTTCATCTTCCTGAGAATCAACTTTTGCATCTGAAAGTTCAGCTGTATCATCTTCCTCAATGTCAGAAAACAGCTTTCGCTTTTTTCCAACTTGTGAAGTTTGCTTGTGCTTCTAAAGCCAGATAAAATATAAAAAGGAATCAAAACAAAGAAAAATAATTTTTAAGCCACATCATAGTTAATGCTCTTGCTTGCAGAATGAGATAAATTACATCCGAGATCTTCCATGGAAACAAAAGGGTAGAGAAAACTGAGCCATGAATTTTTTAGAAGCAACAAAAAACTATAACTAATAATCCACCAGAGTTGACATGGTTCTAATTGAAGTCACATCAGCAACAGAATATTCATATCCAGATTAAAATCTGTGAAGGCATCTCGGCTTTCCCAGTTGACATTTGACAGAACACGGAAACTTGCAGGAAAACAACATAGCATGCTTTTTTCATCAAAATGCCAAAGAGGCACAAACACTATAAGAACATATCAAAAGCAATTGCCAATAATCAAAACAGAAACTTCCTCAAGACACAAGTCCACTACATGCACAATTCCAGCAACTGGAACTGAAGAAAATCTGCTATAAAATGTAATAGTAACAAACAAAATCAACTATTAACAAAGGCTCACCTTTCAGTTCTTAACTAGTAAAAAAAATTACCTCCTTAAAAAACTAGACTTAAGGTCACCAAACCACAAGCATAACATTCACAATATAAATTTACAACTGCATTACTGACCAAAAGGAACTTTTTTTTTTCTTTTGCTATGAGTATCAAGTGGTACATTAGAAGTAAGGGGTTCAATTATTAGATTTAAACTAGAATTATTAAAACTTTTAGATTGTCCCAATTATCAAAACAAGATTCATTAAGCAACATGAATATACTGAATCATCAGCATAAATCAGATCACCACATGCTACATGAAGAATCAAGCATTCACCACCAGGTTTTGATTCAAGAGAGTGCCCAAAAAGGCTAGTGCATTACAGATATGCAGCAAGCCAAAATGAATTTCAAGGATAGTTTGACAACACACCTTAGCAGGTTTTTCAGAAGCTTCCCAAGAAGATTTGCTTGGGGTTGCCTTTGTGGCACGCTTTTTACCTTTCTGCAGCATAGAAACAAGCTTCAGAAAACAAACTCCAACAAAACAAAATTATAAAACAAATTAAAACAGTATAATTATACCGAGGGTCAGGATTCAATGATACTACTAATACAGAGCAGGGCACACATGGTCAACTAACTTAGAGCGAGTACTTTTGAATTTTGATTGATTCAACTGTTGAATTATAATTGGCATTCTGAGCTCACAAGTTAAATATGATGAAAATTGGAAAAAATAAGTCTTATATCATGATTTAATTTCTCTTATGTTTGAAAAGTCTATAAATTGTTAACTTTAAGATATTTGGTTGGAGTACAAAACTATTTCAAAAATAACATGAATAGTAGTAAGATCTATGAGAGGTAACAGTGTGGATTAATTTTATGTCACAATTTACACAAAAGTCACTTGATCCTTATCCTTTTACAATAACAAAATTAGAAAAGAAAGAAGAAAAGAAAACCTTTTCCTTATCGGCAAGCAAAATATCGGTCGTGGCATGTGGGGACTCCAAAAATTCCAACAACTTTGCACACAGTTCCTCCTGAAATAATGTCTTATTAATAATTAATAAAAAAAATTAAAAGACAAAGCCTACGATATCATACCAGAAAGGACAAATATTAGGTCAATACTTACTTTTTTCATAACAGTCTTATTTATTGGAATGTTGAGCACATCACAGAAGTCCACCAACTTTTCTTTCACACATTTGTCAATCTTCTCCCGTATCTTGGCTCTCTGTTTTTCCTGCTAAGAATTATAAAACCATAGTATTTTAACTGCAGGTTAGTTACAGCCTTAGACATTCAAATGTTTAAGAAATGACAACATGCAAATCTAGCCAATAACAAAAGAAGATAACCCGCACACAAAATCCATTAAGATTCATCTGCATAGTTAAGAATAAAAAACAAGCAGTAATACATCACATAATGCAACTGTACCTCATTTTCAGCCCACACATAGCCAGAAAACAGGCCTATATTCCTCTTTAAATTTTGTGCCTACACAACAAAACATGTCACTAACATTCAAGTAACAGCCAGTGTTAGAGTTTTAATGCACCCTTACTAAAACGTAAAGGTGAAAAAAAAAAATGAAATTTGTCGAAAACAATGCAAATCTACCCAAGGAACTAAGTTGGTGTGTCACCTTTTCTTTTTTCCCAAAGAGTATACTATGCAGCGTACGCAGGTTGTCATCAGGTTTTCTCTTTGCCAACTTGAAAGCCACTATAAAAGTTTAGAAACGAATAACTTGATTAAAAAAACTGCTGTTGTGAATATACACAAATTATCAATTTGGAAATCTGCAAAGATATTATTTAGTTTAAGGCCACCAAGGATGGTAGAAGTTAAACCAAAATAAAAAATTTTGTTTCAACACCCTAGCCAGTAATGATCAACAAGACAGTGAATCCAATAACTGAAGACCAATTTGCAAGTCATCACTTCAAACAATTAGAATTCACGAGTTAAAGGGAAGAGGTCGGCAAAAAAAGCTGGCACTGAAAACCCTAAATTTGCAATGCATGAAACAGGCCACACAATATCAATGAAAACATATGCCTTTCAGGAAGAAAAATTTTCACAACCATCCAACACATTGAAGTCAAATCCAATAATCAGATTATGTTGAAATGTCATCATACTTCTACTACCTTGGGTTCAATTTTCCATTTGAAACCAGCTTCAACAAACAAGGGGAACATCCCTGGTGGGTTGGAGTACGTTTAAAAATTAGTGCAAATGCAGATTGCAGAGCTCCGAAAGCATGAAGTTAACCTCTAAAACTGGACCTGGAATGTAGGATACAGCTGGGCTCGTTATTGAGCCAATTCCTAGTTAAAGATGTTACTTCTAACATTACAATGAATTCAAACATACTTCCATAGAGCCTATGCATGGGAGGCATTTTGGACCATTAGTAGATTAGGGGATTTGCAAACAACCCAAATTTAAGAAAAGAGGGAGATAGTGGAGGTCTAGGAGGACCATACAAGACCACTGATGATGTAAAATGAACCATTAGCAGATGAACACATTGAAGTGAACTTCATTTTGGTGATGTCAATGAAGTATTGACACGGGGCTAGTAGCAAGAGCAGCTGTTGTTGAAGACGCAAGTAAAAACACAATAAGTCAAATAGAAAGGCTAACACGAGCAAAGTCATCAAAAAAGGCTCAGAGTCATTTCTTAAATCTTAATACTGAAGTGAAGGGTATAAACCTAATGGAGGAGTAGATGAAAGCGACAACATTTATTGTATTGAATCTGATGATGTTTCCATGGCTGCACCCTTGTGGTTTTCTAATCAAGTCTGTTTAGGTCTTTCTGTTGTGAATTTTACATTTTCAGGCTGCAGCATCTGTTTTGGTGATGAACTTTAATCTTTGATTCAAATTATAATCATGTTTTATCACTTGGCCATTTTATTGTTTTATTTTTACTACGGATGTTATACTTGAAATAATCCAAAAGAGCACTTTAATATGCAAATGCTAAAATCCCAAACCTAATCTGGCGATACCTCAGACAATATTCATAATTACTTTATCTATAAATTAAAGATGACAATTGAATTGCAAACAAAGATATCCAGAGAAAGTATAATGCATCAATAAAATCACATGATTTTTAATTGTACGGGCCTAAAACCATGCTGTAATAGCAGGTCAGGATGATAATTAAGCGTACCATTTGGGATGTCCTTCAACTGCGTACCATGGCCCTGAAACCCAAAGAGATCAACACAATCAAAACCAACATTTCAATCCTCAAGAAACTGAGAATAATTTGTCACCGTGGAGAAATAAAACACTGAATCTCCACAAAAAAAAATCAGGAAGAAAAAAATATAAATATGCACATCTGTGTCTATATATACCATTTCAATTGATAAAGCTTTTCTGGTGGAAAACCTTGGAAACTTTTCAGGCGAGGATACTGTGTATCTATCCACTTTTTTCCTCTCCCTACTTGGCCTCTCGCTTGTTGGTGTAGTAGGATCGTTTTCTTTATTTGATTTGTTTGACTTCACTTTAGCACGATCCTCCATCTCTTCTTCTTCTTCTTCTACTTGTTTGCTCTGGTCTTCGTCAGATAGGGCTTCTTTCCCTTGAGGTTTCTCATCTTCTAAGGTTTTCGAAGTCATGGTTGAGAGAGAGGGAGACATGAGAATGAATTGGTGCGAGAGAGAATAAAACCCTAAGCAGAAGATGAGAGGAACCCTACAACTAGAAGGAATCAAAGTGATTGTGAATGGGAAATGAGAGAGGGAAAGAAAGAGAACCCTGAAATGTAATAGGAATGTGGCCCGCGCTCAAGGACTAGGGTTTCAAATTTCATGCCAATTTTTTGAGCGGGTTTCTCACACTACCTTCTTTTCTCCCCTCCCGCCAAAAATAAAATGAAATAAATCAATATTACTTATCTTTTGAGCTAATGGGCCTTTTATTACACATACCTTTGAAATTGGGTATAAGAGCTGCTACTGCAATTTTCAACAAAAAAAATTAAAGTTATTAGTGCAAGTGCCCAAAGTTGGAGATTAAATATGACGCTCCCAGCTAACGGGGAATTGGGTGGGGTAAAAAAAGGAGAGCATACACGAACATGGGATACGACACTACATACCGTAACGTTAATTCAAAAAAATATCATATTTGGACATGTTGGGACACGTTTTGATATTAAATAAATTTTTTAATATATATAATATAATTTATATTTAATACATATAAGAGTTCATAATAAGTTATATAACCAATCGAATATTTAAATTTCATAACATAAATATAAATAATTTTTCGTACTTTGTTAATTTTTTATGTTAAATTTCATAACAGAAAAAAATTAATTTATAAATTATTTCTTTTGTATTTAGTTAACAAAAAAAATTAATATTTTTTTTTAAAAAAAACGTGTCTGAGTGTGTCCGTGCGTGTCCGAGCATGTCCTAGCATTGACCGCGCGTCCGAAAAAGTTGACTGTGTATCGGAAAAACGTGTCGGAACGTGTCGAAGAGTTGACCGCATGTCCCCGAATGTTGACCGCCTGTCCGAGCGTGTCGGAACTTGTCCGTGCAGTGGCGAACCCAGAAAATTATATGAAGGGGGTTAAAATTTTAATAAATCCAACTTATAGAATTTTAAATAAAATATAATTTAACAAATATATTAAATTGACGAATTTAACATGGATTATTTCATTTTCATATGTCATGTCAACGATGAAAAGTAGGAGAATCATAATATTAGACCAAAAAATATGTACAACGATCTCAAGAGATGCAACCATTAAATAATTTTAATAATAAATATAATCACGTAACTAAAATAAATCCAAAAAAAGGGGGAAGCTCGTGGAACCCAAATTAGGCAAGCACCTAAAACTAACATCATGAAGTTCTAAAATGCCCACATCACTACAGACCCATCTACTTCAATTATCAAGCACCATAAAGCTAAACAAATAAATTTCAAAAATTATTACAAACTACAAGTATTTTATACTCATTTTTTTCTTTCACTTTCTTGTGATTTTTGAGGATTTGAACAACATGGAACTACAAAAATATCAAGACTTTATAAATAGAAAGTGAAAATACTCACAACAGAAAAATGGGTATCAAGCTTCTTTTTCATGCTAACAGATTTTGGATATCAAATGAAGCAAAAGAATGAGACTCAGAAAGTGAAATCGAAATCTTTGAACAAAAGCATCGTACCGTTCATCAACAAGATGAAATCAATGCAACTCATTTCAGATACAAAGGGCACACAATGCTAGTTTTGTTAGAGTAATCCACCAGTTATGAAAAATGAAACATACTATGTATTGTTTTGGGGATGTAAATATTTTTTTAGATTTTAGAGGGGAGCGGCCGCCCATGCATGCCGCCAATGTAGGTCCGCCCTCGTGTCCGTGACAGACACGTGTCTAACACGCAAATTTTTAAACAAAATGTGAGTCTGTGCTATGGAGAGAGAGTGAAAGAGAGTTTAAGGAGAGGGAAAAAAAAGAGAAAAAAATAAAATAAAAAATACATGTGTCATTTTCTTAATGGAAGGATCATGAAGGGGCAAGAACATATTAAAAATTTCCCAAAAGTTAATTGAACATTTAACAGCAATTATAACTGAGGTTGGTAACCAATGATTTTCTATGTCTGTAACTCTTGGAAGATAATAGTAATTATAGTTGAGGGACATGTTATATTAAAAAAAAATTATTTACAAACTATACTAAGTATGACCGGTCATACTTTAATCATGCATATGCAGTGTACGACCGGTCGTACTTAGAGTAATTTGTAAAAAAAATAGTTTGTAAACGGATCCTATCCCTATAATTTATGTTTTTAATTTTTGACTTGAGTATTTAAATCAGATGCTTTTTTTTTATTTTACATACTTTTTTTAGATAAATTTGAATTATGTCAAATGAGATATTCTTACGTAGATCTTCAAAAGTTATATGAAATAAAAAAAATATTATTTGCGTATCCGAATCAAAAGTTACTACTACTTGACTGGTATTTTGGGTTGGGATTGTCATGTGTAATTTAAAATCTCAAATTGAAATGTGAGAAAATAATATTCTCAATCTCACTTTTTTAAGTTGGCGAAAGATCAAGGTGGCTTAGGAATCATAGATCTCAGAAAGCAGAATGAAGCTTTTCTCCAAAAGTGTGCCTGGAAGATTACTCAATGTCCTTTGCAGTCATGGGTTCAGGTTCTTGTTGCTAAATACAGTAGGAAAAAGGATTTGATGAAAGAGGTGAGTTGTAAGACTTATGATTCTCACTTTTGGAAAAGCCTGTGCAAAATATGGCCGAAAATGCTCAATAACACTGTTTGGCAGATTGGTAATGGGCGAAAGATTAAATTCTGGAAAGATGACTGGTTGGGAAGCAACAACAATCTCATATCTCTCACAACAACCCCTCCCGAAGATGAAGATTCTGATTTGATAATTAAGCATAGCAATTTTTACTTAGAGGAGGGTTGGAATATGCAATTTCTTCTAAGTCATTTTGATCAAAATACTGTTAACAGTATCTTAGCAATTCCTTATCCTGAGGATAGGGTAGGAGAGGATATAATTGTGTGGGAAAATTGGAACCCGAATAGCTCTATTGTTAAAATGGCTTATTGCAGTCAGACAGCTTCAAGTTCTGTTCCTATAAACAACTGCTGGAACCGGGTTTGGAAGTGGAAAGGACAAGAGAGAATCAAGATTCTCTTGTGGAAGATGCTGCATGGAAAAATGTTGACAAAAGATAGAGTTGCTAATTGGAGTGGGGGGTCAAACATGTGTCATTTATGCCCAGATCAGGTGGAGGAGTGCCTTCATGTGTTCAGGGACTGTTTTATGGCTAAAAAGGATTGGAGAGATGTTTTCTTTATAATCTGCAACTCTCTTTGGATTTGGAGGAACAAAGAAATTCATGAAGATGGTTACAAGAGACCTGAGGACCCTTCAATTCCTCTAGCTTCCCAAATAGAGGAAATCAGAAATAGTCTTCTTCATAGGGTCAGAGAGGTTATTAGCATTCCGGTTCCCATCAAGTCGGAGAAATGTACAGCTCCTAATCATGGTTTTTTCAAAATGAATGTGGATGATGCTGTGAATGGGGAGAGGGCTGCCTGTGGTGGACTCATAAGGGGTAGAAATGGATACTGGATTGGTGGATTTTCGGTCTTCTTAGGCTCATGCTCCCCCTTAATGGCTGAATTATGGGCTGTTTATCACGGCCTTGTTTTTGCTTGGAACCATAATTGGAAATAGATTATTTTGGAATCAGATTCTTCTCAAGCTTTAAGCTTACTTACCCTTAGGGGTAATGACACTCGAAAGCTATCATTAGTAGCTAAGATTCGAGTTTTACTTCAAAAGGAATGGATTGTTCAGTTAAATGGTATCTCTAGGAAGGCTAACATGTGTGCTGATTGAATTGCGAAAAAAGCCTTGGATGACCCCCTTGGTCTCTCTTCAATCTCTTCTCCTCATTGGGCTCTCCTAAATCTGCTAGCTGCGGATATTCTGGATCCGGGGCGGGACACTGTTGCTAATTAGGATGCTGTGCTATCCTCGGGAGTTTAGTTTTTAGTGTTTCTTTTAGTTTATTTTCTGCATTGTTTTTACTCGTTATGGTTTCTGTATTCTGTTGGGGGTGATTTAGCCCATGTTGATTACCAACAAAAAAATAAAAAATATCCATTAAAAATAAGCAGTAAATTTACGATAAAGTGACAAACTTTAATAACTTTTGAAGTTGGTAAAAAAGAATAATTTAAAAAACAAAACAAAAATCAACTAAAAGAGAAAAAAATATATAACTATATAAGCATTTCGACTAGTAATATACCATGCTTGGTTTTCCGTTTGTAAAGTTTCAAATAATAATTTAGGTTATGTTTTGATTTTTTTTTTTTTTTTTTTTGGTAAAAGATTTTTTTTTTAAATAAGAGATAAAATAACATAAGAATTTGTTCGTTTTTTAAATGATATTATTTTGAGACAGAAATCAATGTATTTTTGTAATTATAATTTATTTCAGGGTTATAATAGTTTTTTTTATTCTAATTTTTTAATTTTTGAATCCAAAATGACATCGTTTTATGAGCTAATGTAGATAATTTAATTATTATTAATTTTCGTCAATCTACAGTTGAAAATTATTGAATAACTTTTATTAATTATTAATTTATAATAAATTATAATCGTTAATTTAATAAAATTTAATGAAAAATCATACTCTCATTTTATTGAAATCATTTTAATACCCTGGAGTATTTTACCTTTCCACATTATAATTTGCATTCGTATTCATTCCGATTCGGCAGTTGTCGATAGCACTACCATAATGAGCAGTGCTTTGCGAACTAACAGGTTAGGAGCAAATTATCCAAACTGAATAGACCGTATAGGAGAGGTGCAAACAGTTACTACTAGTCTTCAGAATTGTTTCCAGAGATCTACACGTGGCTATTTATTTAAATGAGGTGATGAAAATGTCGATAAACTTTCCAAAACTAATTAGCTTAAAAGTAGCATAGCTAATATCATTGAAAGGAAATTTACAATTACAAATTAAAATACCAAACAACTGTTATATGAATTCATGAACTACAAGGCATCCCAACAAAAGAAAGAGACATGTCATCCTACAAATAAACCTCCAACGGAAATACGAAGGACGATGAAAAGATGCAAGGCTAATTCATGCGTCCCGTATAGTGTATATACCAGGCAACCCTTATCACATACGTTATCTTGTTTCTTTCCTCCTTTTCCCAAGAATCATTCATTATTTTCACCAATGTAGGGTATTACTGCCATTTAAGGTCCACCAATCACGATGTTTCTTCTTCTATAGAAACTGGATTGAAGAGAAGGCCCTTCCTTGTTTTGATGAAAAAGAACACCCAAAATATAATCATCTTTTCCCTGGACCTGTGCATACAAGGCCTTTCTTACATCACATTTATAGACTATAGGTCAACTTCGAACCTTCACCTCAGGTCAAATTGCAGCACTCAAGTTAGTTAATCACCTAACGCTATCTCATAATGCCATATTTAAGTCCATCTTACTTATTTTAGGAACCGAGGACTCGATGATTTTGGTGAAGTATGGAGACAAGCTTCTTTTTCATCTTTGAAAATGCAAGACCTGCAATAGCATATCGCCATTCACATTATGTTTGCTTGGTGTAACAATTTTGAGCCGAACTCTGTCCCAGCCAAATTATGAAATGCTGGTCATTCAGATAATTACGGGGATAAATCAATTGGATTCGAAGGAAAATGTTCTAGAACTTGCGCAGGCTGAAGAGACTTCAGCCTTCTCAGAAGTAACCATGCATCAGTTTGAGGACAGCCTTGACACATCTCTAGGGCAAGAGGAAGGGAAGATTTTTTATTTAATTCCACAAGTATTATACCCTAGAGAGAAAAGCAAGAAGAAGTGAATTAACAGAATGAAGAAACAATTATTCATTTGCAGCTAATTCTCATGGTTAACAGCATTCTGCTTGCAGGAGTCTGTCAGATTCCATTATGTCCACAGAAAGAGAGATTTGTGGTACCTCAAAGTTAGCTAAAAAAGCTTGGAATTTACGCATTGTCTCCTTCATGTTGTGGACTATTTTCATGTCAGAAGAAGAAAGTGCCGCCATGACCTCCTGAGGAGAATAACCAATTCCTTTCTGCACAACCTAAAAAATTCTATCATTGATTAACTTAGTACGATAAAAAGATATAGCCCACATAATGAAAGCTCAAATTCAAGATCAAACTCACATCATGATCAATGAGGATTTCTGAAATAAGGCTACCATCATCTACATATGCCTGAAGCTCGTATGTTGTCCTTTTCTTATACTGGAATCCTTTTACACCTGTCAAAAAGCACTACAATTTTTTTTTTCCATTTACACTCGAGAAAAATATAAGATTGCAAAAACTCAGAAGAAAACATCAGTAGTAGAATTACGACATGCTCAAGAGAAGATTTCATGCAAGACTCAATTTCACTAGAGAATACCAATGAATGCCTGATATTCAAATCTAAGACAATATGAAGCTTGATATAAAGAGGAGAGAATACAAAAAACATGGATTCTGCTCCAAGTACTTGAATTTGACAACATTGTAGTAAAACATGTTGGTAGTTAGGCTATTGCAACCACTCATTTAGATGAAGACTCGATAGAATAAATTTGAATACTGACACATGCACAAGACATAAAAGCACCGCCCAAAGAAAGAAACAGTAGATAGTTTTAACTTTTTACCTTAATTTTACCCCGAACCAAAGGAACTTTCTCCTTCATTGCAGCCCACTTGGTTGACAAACTAGCTAAGTATGTGAAAGGAACTTCTTGGTTTCCAGACAGTATGAGTGGGTGGTCACTGGCATCAACCATCTGAATATCGTCACCGTTTGAAACAGTGGAGGAGGATCCTCTTGAAAGAGCATTATCTGTGATTACACGAATTCTACCACTGTCTGTCTCAACATTTTCAGCAACAGGAGAGCAATTAGTAGCCATAGAACTTTCTCTAGTCACGTGAACGGTATCTTTATGTGCCACTGCAACATTTGAAAGCATATGAGAAGATCGATTGCCAACAGAATTTTCCCTGGTGATATTAGCAATATCTATATGCACCTCCTCAGCGTTTGCAACGATAGAAGAGTACTGGTTAGTTATAGAATTTGTGAAGGACACAGGATTGGTATCCCTATGCATATCCATATTCATGGCCTCAGCATTTGAAACCATGTGGGGTGTTGAATTGGAAGCAGCATTTTGTGCACCCATGAGCAAAGTATCTTCAGTTGTTAAGCGGTTACCGTTGCCAGTCATGCTCAGGCCAGCACCTGTAGTTGAATGCATGCATAGAGAACACATGAGAACAAGATCAACAAAACTAAGATAGAGATTGGCAACATCAAAGGTATACATCTTCATCCACACAAACATACATAATACATATACTTCTATCTGTAACATGAGGATGTACCTTGGTTGTTTGCCTGCACAGAATCAGTATTGTGCAATGTGGAGGCACTCCGCCCAAGATCATTAATTCCATTTGAAGGCCATGCAGCAAGGGTTGCTCTGGTTGCTAAAGGAGGAAGCACTCCATTTTTGGTTCTGCATGAGGATAATGAAGACTAACTAATCAAGGTTTCCCTATATACAGTAAAATCACAAATTATAACAGTAGAAGCCAGCAAGAGAAATAGAAACAAAAGGAAAGTTTACACCAACGCAGCTTCCACATTAAGATATAAATTTCCACTGCATATTTTAGTCCAAGTAATCCTATTGTAATAATTTGTATTGTACCTTTTTCCCCTAGGTGGCTTATTTAATTCATCAACCAGCCGCTTTCGTGCTGCATCCAACTGATCAACTAATCCCCCCAAAACTTCTATGGTTTCAGGGACCAGCATCAAAAGTCCACGACGCACATGTACATTAGTGATAGCAACCTACAAGTATCAAATAGATCAAATTCATCTCTACTAACAAGGAACATAAGCAAATAAGATGAGTGTCACATGGATGGCAAAATGGAAGGGACAAACCAAGAGAAAGCCACAAGAAAAGAGGAAAATTAAGATTGGGCCGCTATTTATTTGATTGATTTGATATCATATATCAACATCAGCATCACCTTTATCCCGAACTTGTTGGGGGACTACAAAGCTTCATATACCAGAAGCATTAAATTTGCTAAAAGTATTACATCCAAGTCCAAACTAGTATAATTTAGAAATTATTTATCTGTTTCTTCTGCTTTAATAAAATATGCAAAATTAATCCAGTAAGCACAACTTTAATACTTAATGTAGAAAATAACTTAATAACTAAGGCAAGAACATAAGCATTACTTTGGGCATGTTTTGCACGATCCAAAGAATAAAATAACTCTAGCTAAAGCTAAATTACAGTCATTAACATTAATACTACGCAATAATATCCCCCCCCCCCAACACAAATAATCTTAATAATTCAACCATAATTTGCATTTATTCAAGAAAAATATTGAAAAGTGTTTTTCTGAAGTGCACCATGTCTTTGTATTCAAATTAAAAGAAGGGATGGAACCAGAGAAACCTTTAAACCAGCAGATGCACAAACTTCAAGAGCTTTAATGGGCCTGTACTCCATTCCAAAGACTCTCTGAATACCATCAGTCATTGACAACTTCAGGCACCTTTTAAGTCCAGGAGGGGCTTGTTGATATCTGCCTCGAAGAGGACAACTGATATTGATTATTTCATCAACCTGCCAACGCAATCCAGCGAATCCACAGTAAATAAAATATCGTGATGAAAAATGCATGCGTGCGTATAAGGTTTTTCAGGTTCCACAAATGAAATTGAATGTGATAAGTAGTAGAGTTCAATTCTTAAAAATATAATATTAGAACGCAAGACACCATGATAATTGAATGTGATAAAACAAAACAAACTAAAGAAAGCAACACCTGTAAAACGTAAGGACCAGGGAGAACACGAAGATGCATGGAATCCACATTGGGAGGGAGAACGCCGCTCCCACAGAAGTTCATATCAGCAAAGAGAAATTGCTCGAAACAGAGCTTGGCCTTTGTGGTGACATCGAACCCTTCGAAGCCCCTTGTGGATCCCTGGAGTTCACGAAGACAAGAAGCTAGCCAGTCTCTCTTCAAGCACAATCCAAGGCGGCAAAGATAATCGCTGATGGGACAGCCTGGAACCGGAGGCGGCGAGAGGTTATCGGAGACGTCGACGAATTCTTCGTCGTCGGAGATTTCAACAGGCTCGGAGGGAAAATTGGTAGGGTTTGGAGGTTGATGTGTAACTGTGACAGTGAGTGTGTGTGGCTGTGGCTGAGGCTGAAGTGTGTCTTGTATTTCATTGTCTTGGTCTTCTTCTTCTTCGTCGTCGTCGTCCAGCCTGAGGCGGCGAATAGGCATTTTTGCACAACAAAGGAAGCTATGCTGTGCCTCTCTTTCCCTCTTTCCTATCTTTCCCTTTTCATAAAAAATGGAGGGAATGGAGTCTTTAGGCTTATAGCGCAGAGCCTACTTTACATACAGGCATTGTGTTTTTACTTCTCAAGTCAAATAAATTACTGTGATCCCAAAAGTTTATCACCCATATAATTAATTCAGGATTCGTGTTTTCTGATATACGTAGGAAAATAGGAGATAATAAAAATTAAGATAAATTAAACGTGGGTTCCATATTTTACATTAAAAGAAATTATTTAATTGGCATTAAAATTGAATTTGTGTAGGATCAAGTCATTCAAGGATCCACACGAAGAAAAAATTTAACATACTCCAGACCCATCGTTTATTCAATAGTCCCTTTTTTATAAATAGAAAATTTTCTTTCAATTTTATCCTTTTATTTTTTAATTAATTTCCCTTTGGTCCTTTTTTTTTCTTCTTTTTTTACTTTTGGGAGGAACCACCGTGGTCCGTCCCATAAAAAATCTTCTGCCACAAGAGAA
>JAVKPL010010490.1:0-43861 GCA_032173675.1 Gastrolobium villosum | reverse complement strand
AGGTCTAACAACCTTGAAGTGATTGGATACACAGATTCAGATTTTGCAGGATGCGTAGACACAAGAAAGTCTACTTGTGGTTACTTGTATCTTTTAGCTGAAGGAGCTATATCATGGAAAAGTGCGAAGCAGACTGTAATAGTTGCGTCCACTATGAAAGCTGAATTTGTGGCATGCTTTGAAGCCGCAATTCAGGCTAAATGGCTACGGAACTTTATTTCAGGTCTTGGATTGGTCGACAATATTGAAAAGTCGCTGAAAATTTATTGTAATAATTCCGTAGCAGTCTTCTTTTCTAAAAATGACAGGTATTCCAAAGGTGCTAAACATATGGAATTAAAGTACTTTGCCGTTAAAGAAGAGGTTCAGAAACATAGAGTGTCTATTAGGGGTGTTCATAAACCGATCCAAACTGATTCAAACCGCAAAAACCGAACCGAAAAACCGAAAACCGCAAAAACCGAAAACCGAAAAAAACCGAAAAAATTTACTGGATTGGATCGGTTTTCGGTTTTGATGTTGAAAACCGATCCAATCCAAACCGAACCAAACTTTTTTTTTACCAAATTATACCTATCCCAAATAATAGCCGGCCCAAAGTTTTAAACCCACCCGTGCGTTAGCCCATTAGTTTTTTTTTGGTATATAGCCCATTAGTTTTAAACCCACCCAAAGTTCTAAACCTAATTCATTCAAACTCACCAGTGGCATCTGAGTCTTGCCATCCTCTCAGTCTCTCACTCTTCTCAGTCACTCACGCTCTGGCACCAGTAGCATATCTCTTTCTTCTCAAAAATCAACGTTTGTCTCTTCCATTAAACATATAACAAAGGTACTGTAACACTTGATTTTATTTGCATCAAGGGCATGATAAAGGTATAGCAAAGCAGATTTCTAAATTTCTTCCCGTTATTCGTGTGATGAAACAATAGTATTTTCCTTCATTTTTCGTTGGTTTCAAACAATCGCCTTTTATTTTGTGTGGCTGTGACATAACGTTTTTGAGACTGGAAAATAATTATTGTGTAATATTTCTTTAACTTATGTTGGTCTCATGCTTGTGTCTTGAATATTGTTGAAGACTGGAGAAGAGCAGGGGTTTATATTGTTGATTGATTTAAACATGGCTAGTGAAATATACTTCCAACGTCCTTGATGATTTAGTACTCCCACATCACATGTTTGATTAAAATCCCATCAGTGAATCATTCTAGGCACCTATATGCTTTGGATGGGTTTCTTGCCATGTGATTTAAAAAATAAACTCTTTTTTTTACATCAAATGATGTGCCTTGGTTTGATTTGATAATGGATAAATATGTTGGTTGAGTAATGTTTGATATTATGCTGCTTGCACCTAAGTTTCTGCCTTAACCTATTCAACCCCATATTTTCTGGCCAGCTCCTGATCCCCAAGTAGAATCTGATCATGTTCTGCGAAATAAATCACTGCCCTTTAATTTCAACCTGTAGATCTTATAATGATGTCAGATTATTAATTTTGGAACAAACTCTGGTCTCTTTGAGCCTTTAACTGATGTACAAGACATGTGAGCCAATTCTGATCAACGTTTGAAATGTTTTGAAACATCGTCATTTTTTCTGAAAATAATTCTAAGTTTTGTTTCTTTGGCTTTTCAAAAAACCGAAAATGATCCAATCCAAACGGAAAAAAATTGGATCGGATTGGATCGGATTTGAAAACAAATAAAACCGATCGGATGATGTAATGACCAAACCGAAGGAATTGGATCGGATGGTTTTTTGCTTCAAAACCGATCCAATCCAGACCGCGAACACCCCTAGTGTCTATAGAGCATATTAGCATCAATCTTATGTTAGCTGATCCCTTGACGAAGGGACTACCGCCCAAGACATTTACTGGTCATGTATGTAAAATGGGCATTATGTCAGCTAGTAAATGATGAAAATTATAGTTATGCATTAAGTGTTGACACTCTGAGCTCATTGATGAATATATATTTATGTTATTGTCTTTTTCTCAATTTATGTATGCATGCAAGTATATGTGATGATATTAAAAATATTTATGGTCCTTTATGAAGACATTATTGTTGGACATAAATGTACACTTCCTATTAAAGTATCAT
The DNA here is from genome assembly GCA_032173675.1 of Gastrolobium villosum. NCBI lineage: Eukaryota > Viridiplantae > Streptophyta > Magnoliopsida > Fabales > Fabaceae > Gastrolobium > Gastrolobium villosum. The sequence goes on along the minus strand of JAVKPL010010490.1, from coordinate 41,750 downwards.
GTTAGGAAGAAGAGTCAATATAGTAGTACATGGATGGGATTATGCCGACTTGATAGCATACAACCGCCATGACTCATGTTGATTTTATTTCTAATAATGAATTATGATGACGTCAATGGATGGAACCTTTAACCTAGTAAATGCGCATTATAGTGAATAATAATTAAATCATGAAGAGACACCTTATGACATGAGCCAAATGGGAGAATGTAAAACTATTTGTGTCTCATGTGTAATGTGTGTCAATTGCTTTAATTAATAATAAAAGAGCCATTAATGGTAATTGACGTTTTGACGTTTCGCATTAATGATGATTGACGTTTTGACGTTTCACATTAATGATAATTGACGTTATGCATTATGGTAATTGACGTTATGCATTATGGTGATTGACGTTATGCATTATGGTGATTAACGTTTCGCATTTATGATAATTGACGTTATGCATTATGGTAATTGACGTTTTAAACATGGTTCAGTTATATAAAAGGAGAACTGGTGAGTCTCTGATAACATTTCTGTCAGAGTTTCTCTCCTTCATGGTCTGCCCATAAAAGTTGTATCAGATCCCTGTTATAGACGATACAAGAAAAGCAGAGGGTAAAGACTCTAAGAAACGATCTTCCATCATCAAAGTTCTTCCGCACTAATAGAGAAAGGTACACTCTTAACTGAAAATCATGATCTCTAAAGATTTTGTATCATGTTCTTGAATGTAGAATATTGAACATGAATTATTGAATTGGTGATGAATAACTTACAAGAGAAACACACGATAGATAGATTCATACACTAAATAAAGCAAATATTCAATCCAATGCAAGACCCTGAACATAGGAAAAAGAAAACATAAAAAAATACTACATAATCTTATATTTTTTCAATAATTCTTTTAATATTTAGTAAAAATAAAAATCTGCAATACCTTAAAAACATAAACAAATTCAAAGTCAGCCAATGCAAGCACGTGAACACAATGAAAACATTTTAAAAATTATTATTATATTTTGATTTAAATTATTAAGAACATATTTAGATTTGATTATTATTAAGCAAATACAACAGGTTACATATCAATTTACATTATGATGAATCTAGTAGAGTAAAAAATAATTACTTCAATTCAATCCGCTTAATCCTTATATATATATATATATATATATTAGACACATGGCTTAATCCTTATATTTTATATGGAATTATTTGAAAAAAAAACCTAATAATTGCTATTAAAAATTAAATTATGAGATCAATATCATTTTCAAATATCTTATGTAATTAATGCAATCCATTGTGCAGGTCAGTGGCGCATAAAAAACATGTGCAATTGTCATGCGGTAAACTTTCGTGAATTATGATCGTGTGATATGCACTAGATACGTAAGCAACTCACGAAAACTTACCACGTGACAGCTTCTTGCTATGTAATTAATTGTGCATCATATAGTTGCGCAGTTGATTACGTAAGTGGAATAAAATATTCAAAAATATCATTGATCCGAAAATCTATTGTTTTTAATTGCAATTATTAAGATTTTTTAGCCAAATTATTTGTCTCGTCTAATTTTCTGATACCTTTAAAACGTGTCATTGATCACGTGATCATGCAAGTTCTTTATTTGTAATAGAAATGCGGAATAGATAAATTGGTTACCGGATATGAATACAACAATTGTAGTTTTGTGTTCTTATTCATGGCTCATTTTATTGTGTATAAATATAAAAGATATATCAAAAGTAATAGCTAGAAAATAAACGTAACAGCCGTAACTGCTAGAAAATAAACGTAATAGCCGTAACAGTTAGAAAATAAACGTAACAATACCATGATAGAACTGTAGAATAGACAAATTGGTTACTGGATATGAATACAACAATTGTTGTTTTGTGTTCTTATTCATTGCTCATTTTATTGGTATAATTATAAAAGATATAACAATTGTAACAGCTAGAAAATAAACGTAACAGCCGTAACAGCTAGAAAATAAACGTAACAGCCATAATAGTTAGAAAATAAACGTAACAATACCATGATAGAACTACAGAATAGACAAATTGGTTACTGTATATGAATACAACAATTGCTGTTTTGTGTTCTTATTCATTGCCCATTTTAGTGTGTATAAATACAAAAGATATAACAACTATAACAGCTAGAAAATAAACGTAACAGTCGTAACAGTTAGAAAATAAACGTAACAGCTAGAAAATTCAAACAAGATATATAATATCTTTGATTGTTACAATTTGTTTTGTCCGAATGCTCCACTATTTTGTTTCTGACTCAGTGGTAGGTACTAGGCTAGTGGCACACACTATACACACAACACGAGAGAAAGATACTCATCCACATACCTGTTCACAGACACATAGAGGCACTTACTCTTGATTCTCCGGCCACCTGATGCTCACTGGAGGCATGTGTTATTAGATAAAGGTTAAAATTTGTGTTTTTTTAATTAATGTCCTTTTTGAATTAATGGGATTAAAAGTTTCATGTTTAGGATTGAATGAGTGTCCGTTTTGAATTAATGGATTTAGACGTTTCATGTTTAAGTTTGAATGAGTGTCCGTTTTTAGTAGTTTTGTTCCGTTTCTGTTTTATGGCTTTTAATATTTTTTAAGTCACTTTTTAGCAAGCTACTGCATAAGAAGTTGTAAACGTTGTGAACAAAATTTCATATATATTTTGTGTGGTTGTTTATTACATCAGTGTGAAGATACCAATTCTAACAGCATGGAGGATCCAAACTCCTATGACGGGCTGCCACCAGGTTGGACTGTGGAAGTGAGGGTGAGAAAGAATGGTCAGAGAGACAAGGTAATTGAGGTTTGACCCACCAATGATCTTGCTCCTTTGATTTCTTTTCTTCTTATGATGTTGTTTTCAAAATGTAAGATCTTGTGACTTGGATAGCCTAGTTAGTTCTATTTTACAGCTGGGATGAAAATTTTGAAACTTTTTTTCTGTTGCACATGACAATCTTATTATGGTCGTGGTATCTTTGTCTTTTGTTGTCGGTATAATTGTTGTTGCAACCTCTAGTGTTGCTTAAGTTTTCAGAAAATTTCAAGAAAGGGCTGCATGCCATGGATATTAAGGAAATTTTATTTTTGTTTTTTTTAGGTGTGTTGCTTGCTTGGCATTTGAGATTTAATCTATGCTTTGCATGTTGTTTATGGACCGTTTTGACTATCTCTCCAGCAAAATTCGTGTTCTTCATTGATGTTTTTAAATGGCCATAGGCTTTGGATGTGTTTTTTTGTGATTGTAAGTGGGTCAAGTGGAAAAGAATCTTAAATGTAAGAAAATATTTTCAGGTCTTATTTCCCCTGGCTAGTTGGGGTTAGTAAACTATTAAAATGTCTTGCATGTTTGTTGAGAATATTGAATGCCTATACGAGTGTGAAATTGGCTGAAAGTATAATGAAGTTAAACACAATGGAAGAAAAAGAAAAGAATTGGAAGGTGTTTCAACTGAACTTTGCTATTCTAGATGGATTTAAGTTACTTATTTGTTATTATTATTGGCTGGTTCATTTGGTAGCTCTTAAATTTTCAATTAAAATATTTTTCTTCCCTTATCTTGAGGCCAAAGACGGACTAGTGAGAAAGTCATCTCTGCTTTCCCTCCTATTATAGTAATTGTTTTGTCCAAAAATTTTAAAATGGTCCTTTTCCCAGTATTGTATGTTTCCATCTTTATGTTTTCGTTACACTATTTTTTATTTAATCCCTCCAGATGAGCTTTTAAAGAAATCGAGTTATCAGTGTCATTTAGTGTGATTTTATCAGTGATGGCATAATAATACCCTTTATTGCCGTCAAATGTTGGATATAGTAAATTCCACTGAGATTGAAAGGGTCATGAAAAGTGGCTGATCAGGTATTTCATGCCCAAAAGGCAGTGAATAAACAAGGAATATAATCTAATATTCTATCTAAAAAATGATCATGTCATATTGGGGGTCAGCTTTATTTTACTCTAATACATGGTTACTTTTCAGAAACAAAGATCAATCTTGTTCTAGATTCTGGAAGCATTATTGTTTCTAAATTCAGTTATCTACATTGTTAGTTGATTCTTAATGTCTGTATTTGTATTTTATTTGATTTGAAATGCAAATCTTTCCACTTTAGCATCTTTTACATGCTAATGATTGTTGGTAAAACCATTGTGTTCAACCTTTTATCTTTCTTGGAGTTCAATCATTGCTTGGCAGTAATTTTATGTTTGATTGAGCCAAGAAGACATATAATTGTAGAAATTCTTTATCTAAGATGATTCAGCTCAATTCTTATTAAAGTTATATTTATTGCAGTATTACATTTCCCCCTCAAGTGGAGTAAAATTCAATTCCAAGGTAGGGGTATTTCGTCATCTTGACAATGCTCAGAACAAAGCCAGCATCCAGAGAAGCTCGCACAATGTCTGTCAACAAAATCTTCTTTTGTTGGAATTATTTATGTTTAATATCCATCTGGTGTATGAACTTACGTGGGAAAACTTTGGTTATTCAATGCAATCTAGGTTGTAGTTGAGAAAGGTATTGCAGAAGGGTTACCACCGGGATGGATGAAAAAGACCAGAATCACAACAAAAGGAGACAAGATTAGAAGAGATCCGGTAAACAATACCTCACCACTTTCTCTTGAATATTGTACTCACATTCATTAAATGGTGGAGGGGAGTAAAGAGGAAGTAAAAAATGCTTTCAAATGGTCATCACAATTTCTCTAATGGTGTTGTAATTAGTTTCACATCTTTTAGTTCAGTCATCCTATTATTTAAGTTAGTTTATATAATAGACCGATTATACGAAAATCATATTTTCCCATATTCCAAGTTGGTAGAATATGCATTTGCACAATCTTAAGCCTGCCTTTGAGCACTTAAGAGTATGAGGATGCAGATCTTTATTAACATTGTTTATGCTTTTACATATATCACCTGCCTAACCACTATAAGAATAACTTACTCTTCTAAATTATAAGCTTTCTATGCAGTACTACATTGATCCTGTACGTGGCTATGCATTCCGCTCGAAAAAAGGTGTTGAACACTATCTTAAATCTGGGGAGATTGGGAGGAGTAGAGCATTCAAGCCAAAAGACCAAGATGACAGTGATATAGAGTTAAAAGCTGACAAATTCTCTGTAAGGGTGGCCACACTTATGCTTCTTGTCGTTTATATGTCTATTTAGTCTCATATGCTAAGCTTTCCCTTCCACTTGCCCGGGCTGTGTAGGGAGGACTCTAAATTCCAGTATAAAGGACTAAATCACTCATCTTATTCATATGATGCAAATTGATGTCTTAATTATTAATATGTCATCTTCTCTTGCTGAAATTATTTTCAGCTTCCAGTGATATTGCTAGAATCTTTTGTCTTAAAATTATTTCTCCACCAAGACTTCTACTTTTACAATCTTCCTGTCTACGATTTGTTTGCAGTCAGCAGGTGTAAGCACAAAACTGACATTATCAGTTAGCATGAGTCAGAGCTCAGATTTTGACATGATAGTCAATGACCAACAAGTTCCAAGACCTGCAAGTTTAGGGAAATATACTCCAATGCCTATCTCTGAACATATTTCCAGTCAGTGTAAAGTTCCCAACTTTTCTCTTTTCTTTTGAATTTAACAATATTGACTCCATCTAATTAGGTGCACAACTAAATGCTACTATAATGGTCTTCATCAGTTTAATGTTGTTCTCAACTTATGTTTGGGGAGTAACATTAACTAATTTACATTGTATACCGTTCTCCCTTGCTAGTTTATGCTATCTCCTGCAAAGTAAGACACATATTTTTGCTCGTTATAGTTCTGTATTTGATTCTGGTTTAAAAATAAAGATTTGAACTCTTGTTTTTTAAATTAAGGTAACGTGAAATAGGTTTTGTATTTGTCATAGCTTTTTCTTTATCCATGTTAATATATAAAGACCTTGCATATGATGTATGTTTATTACATGATCTAGGTGTAGTGGGCGCAGAATTGACCAGTTCAGTTCTATCACGAGATGAAAGTTCAGATCAGAAAGAAGGAAAGGATGGTTTAACTGGAAGCACTTTAGTTCCTGGTTGCACAGATGAAGATGCCCAAGAGAACCCAGTTCAAGAAAATGCAGAGACAAAACATGGAACTGAAAAATCCCAAACCCGAAATCGCAAGCGCAAATATAAGAAAGAGATAAATTTACCTCGCCGTGCTTCAAAGCGTCTTGCTGGAATTAAGGTTGATCCAGTTCCAGAACTTAAAACAAGAAATCGACCATGTCGAGCTGCAGTTAAACAATCAGGTGAGGAAGAAACCATCATAAACGCTGATAAATCCCCAAACATCTTGCCTAATGATCTTGCAAAACAGTGTAATGTACTTGGAGATGAGTCAGGAAATGGAAACAAGGTTGATGCAATGTTTGATTACAACCTTGACATTCCACTCAGAGAAATGCTAAAAGATCCATGTATTGCATTTGCAATACAAACTCTCACTGGAGTAACATTTGAAACCTCCAAAAACTCTCAAATTTCATCTGAAACCTTGGCTGCTGCTGAAGGGGATGATAAGAAAACCAATGGGTTGAATGATGATAAGGAAAGATGCAATGTGTTTTCATCTCTAGAAAACTATGCCATTCCACAACAAGAAGCTGGTGTTGCAAAAAATGATGATAAGGCCAATGAGAATGCAGGATCATCGTCTGGAAAGAAACTTGGTATTTCATGGATGGATCCATGTTTTGAATTTGCAATAAAAACTCCCACTGGAACTGTCCCATTAGATACTGATCAAAATCCTAAGAACTGCCTTCAACAACAACTGAGCTCATCAAACACCCAACATAGTGACATGGCCTTGTCTAGTGATTACTATTGCAACCAATACTTTGGCACACAGAATCCAATGTTTAAAAAGTCTTTTGTGGATCCAACAATGCAACACACCAGAAATGTTGGCATGGGAAATTCTGCAGGAGCCAGACTTCAACAGCATCTGAGCTCATCAAACACCCAACATAGTGACATGGCCTTGTCAAGTGATTACTATTGCAACCAATACTTTGGCACACAGAATCCAGTGTTTAAAAAGTCTTTTGTGGATCCAACAATGCAACACACCAGAAATGTTGGCATGGGAAATTCTGCAGGAGCCAGACTTCAACAACAACTGAGCTCATCAAACACCCAACATAGTGACATGGCCTTGTCAAGTGATTACTATTGCAACCAATACTTTGGCACACAGAATCCAATGTTTAAAAAGTCTTTTGTGGATCCAACAATGCAACACACCAGAAATGTTGGTATGGGAAATTCTGCAGGAGCCAGACTTCAACAGCAACTGAGCTCATCAAACACCCAACATAGTGACATGGCCTTGTCAAGTGATTACTATTGCAACCAATACTTTGGCACACAGAATCCAATGTTTAAAAAGTCTTTTGTGGATCCAACAATGCAACACACCAGAAATGTTGACATGGGAAATTTTGCAGGAGCCAAACTTCCACATTGTGGTGAAGATAGAAGGAATGTTTGCAAGGAGATCAGCAATCAGCTTTTTCCCTGAACTAACATAAGATTGTGCAATTAGGAATCTTTGTAAAAAGGCCACCCCATGAAACCTTGAAACCTAGTTCCTTTTGATGTGTTTTGGTATGTAATCCTTTTATCTGGTCCTATATATTGTAGAGTATGTTCTCAAGCTCTCAGGTTGTTTTCAACTTTCATGTTAGCTTTGACCAGAGAACTGGGGTCTAATCTAAGTTGACTTTTGTAGAATCTTACCATTTGTGACATAATGGTAGGACTTAACTTAAGAATTCCATTTCTTAAGATATAAAAATAAATAGATAAATTATTTTATATTAAATCCCGACTAACGAAGATAGAGTTGAGGATTTTTTTGTATGCATCAATATACAAACAATTTATTTAAGCAAGTGAAACTTTTAATACTTTCTCCTTATAGTTAAGGAAGGAAAAAATTGTAAAAAGGGAAAATATTTTTTATGCTCCAGGACCACCCAATGATTTGGTGCTCCCTCTCATAACACTAATCTTTTATTTCCCTTTTTACCCCTGCTACCTTTACTCTTTTCCAATTTTACCCTCCCATTTATACTAAGGGACAACCAAAAAAATGGTGGTCCCGGACCACAATAAATTCTCTCGTAAAAAGGTGTATAGCTAATTAATTTATGAGTAAAGTATTTCTTTAGTTACTCTAGAGATACGTTATCTTCAACTCCAAAAATTACATCATTTTAAATTAACGAAGGGTGTTTTCGTAATTTTGTTTATTTTTTCATCATATCAATTTTATCGAAACATCCTTCATTAATTATCTTAAAATTACAGAAATACTTTATTAATTCAAAATGACGTAGTTTTGGAGATAACTTAATCGTAGATAACTTATCTCCAGTGACCGGAGAAATACTTTACCCTTAATTTATGCTACCAAATTATTTCTATTCATATAAAACATGAATAAAATATCCCTACGATATGCACATCTTTAAGAAGATTTATATAAAATGTGCTAATTTTCTAGTTAAGAATGTGTAGATATAATCTTTTATATTATCTTTGGAGATTAAGAAACCCTATTTTTATTTTAAGCTTTAATTCATATTACTTAAGTTTTATGGATTTCGTCCTAATTTAATTGAAGCACAAATCAACAAAAATAATTAAAAAAAAATTATATTAATAATTAATTGAAAGTAAAATGGCCTTGAAGGCCGACGCATGTAAGGTGGAAAAACAAAAAATTTCACACGGAAACATACATGCACACAAAGATTCATGCTTTAGGATAGCATGATGTTACCTTATTTTGGCCTGATCAGTCAAGGAGATCAATTGTCAGGTCTGAAGGGTTCAAACCCTCTAATATTGATCCACACCACCGTTCGTCAATGATGCAAGAACACCTTCTTATAAGCCACCAGATGATCACCACAATGAGACTTGCTATGCGCCCAATTGGTGAAGGTGGAGGCTAGGTATTGTGTTTGGAAAGGTGTAGTGAACTACCCTACAGAATGGTGCATGAGATTAAGAAGTGTAGGCTAGGTTTTGTGAAAAACCCTAAGGTGAATAATGAGTCCCTTTGTGCGCACACTATAGGTTAATTAGTAGGATGGGATGATAAGATTTTCTTACTTGAGAATCTCACCAAATATGTGCATGGTTGGAGGGAATCAAGGATTTGTTTGCAATTCAAAATTGCTAACCACCTTGCATTTGAATCCTTATAAGATTAGGTCATTCTCCTTTCAAGATTCTGACCTAATTATCATCATATGAACAACCATTTTATGCGCCCCATTTTGTCCTATTTTGAGGCCAGATACATTGAGTAGTTGCATTGAAATTTTGAATCAACTAACTCACTGATTCTCTTAACCAACCAAATCAAAATAGTAGTACATTTAGATCAAAAAATGACACTCACTTTGAATTCAAGTTTGCGCACCACTTCATCATTGGATAAGATCAAATATCTTTTTCTTGTTGCAGGGAATATTCCAAAAGATCTCATCTTATCCTTTTGTTATGAAACAACTTTTCATAGCTAATTCAAATTCGAATTCAAACACTTGAATTCAAATGTTCAAACATTCAAATTCAAAATTCAAAATTCAAAATTCAAAATTCAAATTCAAAATCCAATTTCAAAATTCAAATTTCAAATTTCAAATTTCAAATTCAAATTTCAAAATTCAAATTCCAAATTCAAATTTCAAAATTCAAATTTCAAATTCAAAATTCAAATGTTTGATAATTAATTTAACTAATTAAATTAATTAGTAATATCTTGGACTATCCAAGCCCAATACTATGCTCCATGCGCCCTCCACCATTTAGGTGGGCTTCCAAATAGCTTTTTGGGCTAACAACCATTATTAGGCCCAATACCTTTAAAGCTAGTTCATCATGACTACAAGGTGTTAGTGTGTGACCCATTAGGTCCAACTTAGCTTCTGATATAACTGGGCTTGGGCCCAACAAGCCCACAACCCAATTAATGACAACACGGAGCACTAGCAATGCTTTGTTGCCCCAGAACTAGTCAGATTAATGACTTGATCATCCTATTGCACATATTTGGTTATCGTATGTATTTCCCTTCGTCTCGGTTGCCTTCCCATTAACCTAGGGTAAGGAAATGTATCAACCCCTGCGGTTTAGGGTAAGCTTTATTCGAAATAGGGAATCTTCAGTGATCACGACTTGGAGTTGGCAGCCATTGTTTTTTCTTTCAAGATTTGGAGGCATTACCTGTTTGGCATGAAGTTTGCTGTATTCAGTGATCACAAGAGCCTGAAATATCTGTTTGACCAGAAGGAGTTGAACATGAGACAGCGAAGATGGATGGAGTTCTTGAAGGACTACGACTTTGAGTTGAGGTACCATCCTGGCAAGGCCAATGTGGTAGCTGATGCTTTGAGTCGGAAATCCGTGAGCTTATCCAGCTTAATGATGAACGACTACGAGGTGATCGAGAAGTTCAGGGACTTGAGAGTGAACTCCTTGTTTGGGGGTGCACTGCTTGAGATGGAAACGGCAGAAGTTATTAATGAGCTGATGGAAAAGATTAAAGAGGCGCAAGTGCAAAGAGAGTGCCTTGATTATGTGAAGAACCAGGACGGTGTGTCTTGGAACGAGGATGGATTGCTGCTGTTTCAGAAGAGGATTGTTATTCCTCGAGGGCCACTGACCGAAGAGGTTATGGCAGAGGCTCATAAGGGCCGGTTCACTATCCACCTTGGTGCTACAAAAATGTACCAGGACTTAAAAACGAATTTTTGGTGGCCGGGCATGAAGAAGGACATAGCGGTCTACGTGTCCAAGTGTTTGATATGTCAGAAAGTGAAGATCGAGCACCAGAAACCGTCTGGTAAACTTCAACCTCTTGAGATTCCACAGTGGAAGTGGGAAAGTATTTCCATGGACTTCGTGGTGGGATTGCCTAAGACTCAGGCTGGTTGTGACTCTATCTGGGTCATTGTGGACAGATTGACCAAGTCTGCCCATTTTCTTCCAGTGAAGGTGAGCTTCACCACAGAGCAGTTGGCCAAGCTATATGTCTGCGAGATTGTGAGGCTTCACGGGGTGCCCGAGAGTATCATCAGTGATAGGGACCCGAAGTTCACATCTCGGTTCTGGGAGGCGCTGCAGGAGGCTTTTGGTACGCAGTTGAGATTGAGTACCGCCTATCACCCTCAGACTGACGGACAGACTGAGCGGACCATCCAGACATTGGAGGACATGCTGAGAGCTTGCACGTTGGAGCAGGGTTCCACATGGGATAGGTACCTTCCGTTGGTTGAATTCTCGTACAACAACAGTTTTCATGCTAGTCTGGGCATGGCACCCTACGAGGCGCTGTATGGTAGGAGGTGTCGGACTCCTACCTACTGGTCTGAGGTTGGAGATAAGGAGTTATTTGGCTTGGACTTTGTCCAAGATACTACCCTACAGATCCAGATGATCAGGGAAAAGTTGAAACAGGCGCAGAATCGTCAGAAAAGCTACTATGATGTCAAGCATCGACCACTGGAGTTCAGTGAGGGTGAGCACGTGTTTGTGAAACTTTCACCTGTCACCGGTGTTGGACGGGCACTTGGAGTGAGGAAGTTGAGCCCGCGATTCATTGGGCCCTACCAGATCCTTGGTAGAGCAGGACCAGTTGCCTATCGACTCGCCTTACCTCCGAACCTAGCCAACATCCACGACGTGTTTCCCGTGTCTCAGCTTCGGAAGTACATAGCAGATCCTTCGCACGTGGTGCAGCCGGATGATGTGGAGGTTCGGGAGAACCTAAAGACTCCCGTCGGACCACTCAAGATTCTCGATCGTGGCGAGAAGCAGTTGAGGAGCAAGATCATTCCGATGGTCAAAGTGCAATGGTCAGGAAGAACTCCTGAGGAGTGTACCTGGGAGCGAGAGGATGAGCTTCTTCGACAGTATCCCGACTTTCGAGACAGGTATGTTTCTGATTTTGAGGACAAAATCCTTAAAAAGGTGGGGTGAATGTAAGAACCCGCACCGTTAATTAAGGTAATTAGTGAATTAATTATGATAATTAGGAAATAATTCCATAATTGACCCTAATAATTGATATTGGGCTTAAATAATTATATTGAGTGAGTAAAAATGCTGAAAGTCGCTTTTCGGAAGAAAAGCGCAGATACCGGTTCTGCTACTCGGTATAAATGCGTACCGGAAAAGTATCCCGGAAAATTATAACGAACGCATGATAATTACTAGAATATTATGTAGGACTTGTAAAACAAGTTTCAAGTCAAAATGACGTAATCTGATGCCATAACTGATACTGGCTATGGAAAAGCGCGTACCGGAAAGGTGCTCCGAAAAATAAAATAAAAATATGAAAAATCTTAGAAAAATGTGTAGGTCTAGAATCCGAAGTTTGGGATCAAGATTTTTTACTTTGCTATTAAGGCTAATACTGCGCGGTTAGTGGCTTGTGCCTATATATAGACCCATTAAGGGCACAAAACCCTAGACACACTATTTCCTACGTGAAAGTGAGGGGCTGAAGGGTGTGGGGCTGTTTTCTTGTGGGGAAACACTGTTTCATTGGTTTTTCTCTCTTCTTTGATCAAAGTTGGCACCTTTGGCTTTGATCCTTCACCCTCCTTCTTCCATGCACCTTGCTTGTGTGAGGAGAACTTCACCTCTGTGTTTAATCACTGTTAGAGGGTTGTGGAAGGGCTGAGTTGGGGTGGTGTGAAAGTTGTGAGCTTATTCTTGGTTGTGAGTGATCCAAGAAGCCACTTTTGAGAAGAAAGGACTCATCTTGGTGTGCATTTTCGTACACCATTGTGTGGCTGAGTTTGAAGTGTCTTGGGAGAGCTCCAAGAGCACACCTTGTTCTGTTTTAAGCTTGGGGTAAGTTTCCTACACCTTTGATCTTAAGTTTAATGCTTAAAGTTGGTGTCTTGGCATGTAAAAGATTAAAATGAAGTAACCAACATCTAAATGAACTTGTATATGCTTAAAGATGCATGCTTTAACGTGTACATGTGTTAAAAGTTGGATCTTAGGGATGGATATTCACGAAATGCAGAAACTGCATTCTGTCGTGAGATATCCGGATATTTGTCGAACAGATATCCGGATATCAGTATCCGGATATGGTATCCAGATATTGATATTCGGATATGGTATCCGGATATTGATATCCGGATATGAGATCTGGGTATCCGGATATGACATATCCGGATATGTCCAGTGTGATATCCAGATATGGCATATCCGGATATGCCCCTTCTGATATCCGGATATCCTGGGTTCTGCGCAGACAGTAGCTGTACTGTATGAACAGTAAGCTATTGGGTGTGTGTGGACCCTAGTTTAAGGGAGTTGAACTTCTGTAATAAATGAACTAAGTCAGAATCACATGATTAAGGGCTTATGGCTTTGTTGGAAGCCTTAAGACGTAAAACGTAAAGGAAAGGCGTAGTCTTTAAGTTATATGCTTGTTGTGCATAAATGTTGATGTATTATTGGTCCATATCAGATTGTGACACTGTTGTTTGTGGACTTGTGAGTGGTTGGACTCTTGGCTTGGATAGCTAGCTTGCAAGGTAAGCTTTCGTGTCCTCGGTTTAGCCATTTTGATATTCCACCATGTCCCATGGGGATGGGTTTATGCATGCTGTGTTACATGCTTTATTATTTTGGAAATGCTGTTGAGCTATTTATATGCAATGAGCTTTTATGAGATGCATGTGGTGTCCACCTAGACGGCCATCCTGAGTATGTAGTACATACAAGATGGAGAAGCTGTGGGTGAGGTGCAGGTAGTATCCATGTACTCATGTAGGCATAGACGTATTCCTACATTTCTCTGGCCAGTAGATTTGAAAGCACACATGGCATGATTAATTGCTGCATCGCATGATTTTGGAACTTATATTGTAATACTGTTTTTGAACTTATATTACACATGTAAGTGAGCTTGGGGTGGAGACTCCTTGAGGACCCCTTGTCTTACTGAGATTTCTTGTTAGAGATCTCACCCCACGTTTGGGGACGCTTATTTCAGGATCAGGTAATGTTGAGGGCTCAGGTGGAAGGAGGCCAGAGCTGAGCTGATGAGTTGATATGATGATGTGCTGGATTTACTGTTATGTTTTCCGCTTGATTATGCTATTTATTTTGAGACTGCTATTGGGCATTGTTGCCTTATTTGGTGAGCATGGGGTTTGTCCATTCCACATGGTTTGACTATTGTCTTTTGGTTTAATGTTGTAATTAAAGTATCAGGATTTTGACCCAGGCTACTTGTGTAGACCTGTGGCTCTAGATACTCACATTATATTTATGTACGAGGTTTTCAGTTAGTTGTCTTGCAATTTACATACAGGCAGTATTTTTATGAAAATGATTAAGTAATCAAGTTGGTTAAGTTAATGACGTCATAATTGAATTAAAGAAAAAGTTATTCCGCATTTTGATTAAGCGTGGCTTAATACGATAGTATGTTAACAATCCGGGTTAACACGGGCTGTTACAAAATCGACCACGTCGAGCTGCAGTTAAACAATCAATTGAGGAAGAATCCATCATAAATGCTGATACATCCCCAAACATCTTGCCTAATGATCTTGCAAAACAGTGTAATGTACTTGGAGATGAGTCAGGAAATGGAAACAAGGTTGATGCAATGTTTGATTACAACCTTGACATTCCACTCAGAGAAATGCTAAAAGATCCATGTATTGCATTTGCAATACAAACTCTCACTGGAGTAACATTTGAAACCTCCAAAAACTCTGAAATATCATTTGAAACTTTGGCTGCTGCTGAAGGGGATGGTAAGAAAACCAATGGGTTGAATGATGATAAGGAAATATGCAATGTGTTTTCATCTCCAGAAAACTATGCCATTCCACAACAAGAAGCTGGTGTTGCAAAAAATGATGATAAGGCCAATGAGAATGCAGGATCATCTTCTGGAAAGACACTTGGTATTTCATGGATGGATCCATGTTTTGAATTTGCAATAAAAACTCCCACTGGAACTGTCCCATTAGATTCTGATCAAAATCCTAAGAACTGCCTTCAACAGCAACTGAGCTCATCAAACACCCAACATAGTGACATGGCCTTGTCAAGTGATTACTATTGCAACCAACACTTTGGCACACAGAATCCAATGTTTAAAAAGTCTTTTGTGGATCCAACAATGCAACACACCAGAAATGTTGGCATGGGAAATTCTGCAGGAGCCAGACCTCAACAACAACTGAGCTCATCAAACACCCAACATAGTGACATGGCCTTGTCAAGTGATTACTATTGCAACCAATACTTTGGCACACAGAATCCAATGTTTAAAAAGTCTTTTGTGGATCCAACAATGCAACACACCAGAAATGTTGGCATGGGAAATTCTGCAGGAGCCAGACTTCAACAGCAACTGAGCTCATCAAACATCCAACATAGTGACATGGCCTTGTCAAGTGATTACTATTGCAACCAATACTTTGGCACACAGAATCCAATGTTTAAAAAGTCTTTTGGGGATCCAACAATGCAACACACCAGAAATGTTGGCATGGGAGATTCTGCAGGAGCCAGACTTCCACATTGTGGTGAAGATAGAAGGAATGTTTGCAAGGAGATCAGCAATCAGCTTTTTCCCTGAACTAACATAAGATTGTGTAGTTAGGAATCTTTGTAAAAAGGCCACCCCATGAAACCTTGAAACCTAGTTCCTTTTGATGTGTTTTGGTATGTAATCCTTTTATCTGGTCCTATATATTGTAGAGTATGTTCTCAAGCCCTCAGGTAGTTTTCAACTTTCATGTTAGCTTTGACCGGAGAACTGGGGTCTAATCTAAGTTGACTTTTGTAGAATCTTACCATTTGTGACATAATGGTAGGACTTAACTTAAGAATTCCATTTCTTAAGATATAAAAATAAATAGACAAATTATTTTATATTAAATCCCGACCAACGAAGATAGACTTGAGGATATTTTTTGTATGCAGCAATATACAAACAATTTATTTAAGCAAGTGAAATTTTTAATACTTTCTCCTTATAGTTAAGGAAGGAAAAAATTGTAAAAAGAGAAAATATTTTTTATGCTCCAGGACCACCCAATGATTTGGTGCTCTTTTTCACAACACTAATTTTTTCTTTCTCTTTTTACCCTTGCTACCTTTACTCTTTTCTAATTTTACCCTCTCATTTATACTAAGGGACCACATAAAAAATGGTGGTCCCGGACCACAATAAATTCTCTTGTAAAAAGGCGTATAGCTAATTACAGAAATTACAAAATTACAGAAATACTTTATTAAACGAAGGGTGTTTTCGTAATTTTGTTTATTTTTTTATCATATCAATTTTATCGAAACACCCTTCATTAATTGTCTTAAAATTACAGAAATACTTTATTAATTCAAAATGACGTAGTTTTGGAGATCAACGTGAGAAATACTTTACCCTTAATTTATGCTACCAAATTATTTCTATTCATATAAAACGTGAATAAAATATCCCTAGGATTTAATTATCTTTGGAGAATAAGAAACCCTATTTTTATTTTAAGCTTTAATTCATATTACTTAAGTTTTATGGATTTCGTCCTAATTTAATTGAAGCACAAATCAACAAAAAAAATTTATATTATTAATTAATCACATATTTTCATACTATTATGAATAAAAAAAAACTTTATAAAAGTGACATTATATACCAAACATTTTTTTTCCAAAGATGTGAGAAAACAATAATGATTAGAAATTAGAATGGATCTACCGAATTGGCGGGAAAATTTGGCGCCAAAAGACATTCCAATAAAACTCTCTATCTGTTAACCCTGTTGAGAGAGAGAAGAAAGAGATGCAGATTCGTGTGAAGTGTAACTGTGAGGAAGGAACGTGCAAAGAATGGGGCATTGTTGAACTGCAAGGTGTGGTGGAACCACAAACTGGTTTTGAGGTTTCCCTCCCCAACCTTAAAATTGGCACTCTCTGTCGTCCTTCTTCTCGGGTATTAATTATTTCTTAATTTAATTTAATTTATTTAATATTTTATTTAATTGAAATAGAACAAATATTAATAGAATGAAAGTTATTTAGTTAAATATAGTTATATTCTAAGCCACTTGGGATTGGTCCGGTGAGGAATTTGAGTAGTCTGAATGAGATGATAAGTTCAAACCTTGGTTCCATCATTGTATCCAAAAAAATATAGTTATATTCTTTTAATATTTGTATAATTATTTTGACACCAAACCAAATTAAACTATCAATTTACCCTATTGAATCAAGTCAAATTTTTGAAACTGAATCTGTACAATACCTTTAACCCTGTGATTTTGGTAAATTGATCTTTTGTATTGATGTCTTGGTTGTTCAGGAAGATTACACTTTCACTGTTGAGTACCATGAACTAACAGGGTCAAAGGTTCCCTTAAAGAAGCCAATGGTGGTGCTCAAGAAAATAAAGCAACCGGATGGAGAAGTGGAACTGCAAGTTGTTGGAATCATTCGACATCGGATTCTGTTCAAGAACAGACCAAAAGCCATCATTTCGAGTTAAGATATTTTCCCTCTCATTTTATCAGCCCTTCTTCGAATATGTTTTTCTTTTTCCAGAGGACAGTTGTGAAGCAAACATTTGACACTTCAAAAAGTTTGTCAATATTTCCAAGTTTTTTGGTGTGTCCATTGTAAGAGAGATCCTTAGGTACATTTAGGTGTAATACAATATCATCCAAGTTTGTCTTAGTTACATACTGGTCCTGACTACTTTTTATCCTAGATTTGCTTTGGTCGAGTCTCCTAAATTTTTATGTGTTGAAACTTTCAAATATTATTCATGATAAATTCAGAGATGTTATAGATTTTGTTCTGACTACTTGCTTTTTCAATGTAATATTTTTCTACCGGTTCTTGAGGCAGGCTGCTGATAATCCCAAACACTTTGCTGAGTTGCCTTTCTAGCATTTTTTACTTCTCCCCCCAACATTCATTAGTTGACTTTGCAACCATGTTTTGCAGGGCCTAAATATATTACTTGGTTAATTTTTCATGATGTCATTTATAATAAGTTTAAAATTTGGGAAATATTACTCTCGTTTTACATGACATAGTTATCTCATGTTATCTCACTTCGAAAATTGCATCCCCTCTTTTTTTCTTTTTCTTTTTTACTTTTTAATGATGGACACCATTTGGTTTCTCTTTATAGCATGAGAGAAGTTCTCTCATGTAACATAGGAATAGTATTCCCCTTAAAATTTAGTGAGCTTTAAAGGGGAGTGTTAAAAGTATTGTAAATAGGGTGTTGATAAGTTTCACATAGTTATATATTAGTGTTTTGTACTTGTTATAATCTCTATATAATAAAACCTCCACTATGCAATTGTTACACGGATTTAAACATTATGAATCTATTTCACGTTATTCAACAACAATACTTGCTGAAAATTCAAACTGTAGTTTTAGATTGGTTAAAAATGGATCAAGATGAAAATCTTATCAATGGAAAAGTTCATAAATTTAATGTCTTCTTAAGGTACAGTATTGAAATGAAATGTTAAATTCATTTGAAGTGGGCTTTTGCCTAACCCTTTGATTGGAAGAATCCCTTGCAAGGGCTTTAATCTCCCCCAATCACTTAACAATAGATTACCCTGAGACAACTTCAATGATACTATAATCTAACAGTATTATCTTAAAGCTGGTATAGCTAAGAATTTCATCCATTGGTTTCCGGTTTAGGAGAAATGTTATTCCTCTATCAAATCCTTAGACCTCTTGCTATTTGTACAACTTTTGAGAATAGAGGGAGAGGGGTCGGGGAAATAAGATTTTTGGAATAGGCGTACGGGAGAATTATATTGATTTAAGGGATTAATGTTTCTCGTATCGTAGGAGATAATTTTATTCCCTATACATATATAAAAGTACGTGGAGTTTATATTTTCTTTTTCTCTTTCTTCTTCTCACATGGCCTCACATGGGTCCTACATATTTTTATGTATGTATATGAAATAAAATTATTTCCAACGACCCGAAAGACATTAAACTCTTTGATTTAAATATGAAAATATAATTTCTCATAAAAATGGATGGGATCCTTTGAGGAGAATAGAGAAAAAAATAACAAGTGAATTCCATCAATTTTTTTTTTTATATATGCGAAACAATTTTATCTCATTCTAACATAAGAAACTATATTCTCTTTAATTATATGAATGACGAAGTTGTAAATTTTGGAAACAACCCATTATGCTTTGGATTAGTTGTCACTCACTAGTATGTGGTCCGAGATTTGCGCCAACATATGTACCCAACCAAGAAGAACACCTCACTGATATTAGGATTTAATTATTCTTCATTGTTATTGTGACATATTATCCTCTAATAATATATTGTCCCATCGTTAGAAGATTATGACTATAACTATTTAAAAAGGTAACTTTCTTGGTAATGTATCAACAAATGATTATATGGGTAGTGTAATGGATCAAAATTGATCCCATGATGGACTAGTTTTATATTTCTGTCGATCTTGCCCAACATCAAGGCATGGACTAGACTCAATATAATTGGATGCCTTCACTTAGGCTCTCTTTTCCTTTGTACTTGTGTCTGTGAAAAAGAATTTGCTATTGCAATATGTGCCTATCTTAGAGTGTGCCTCACATAGTTTCTTTCTGTTTTATAGCCTATATTGCAACCACAAGGGCACTTCCTATCTTGGTATTGCAAGAAAAATCCTTTAATCATTCCTACTCCATCTATTTAGTCACGCCACCTTTTCTCCTTTTTATCCTCGAGGTTATTTAAAGTGAACCAGGACCACCATTTTTATGTGGTTCCTTAGTGTAAATAGAGGGTAAAATGGGAAAAGTGGGAAAATAATAGGGGTAAAAAAAGAAAGAGAAAATTAATGTTGTGAGAGGGAGTACTAAAAGATTCAGGGGTCCTGGAACATATTAAAATTTTCCCTTATCCTCTTCAATTCTCTGAATCAAGATGATCACTCCTACCCGTAAAAAAGTGCTTGCTAATCTTTGCATATGTAGTGGATTTTCTCTCTGCTTCAATGAAGCAATCCCAAGTATCTTTACATGCTTGTTCACTAGTACATGTCCTCATTTTCAAATTAGATGCTTTTTCGAGCCTTGTCTTTAAGTAACCCAATATTCAATATAACTTATAGTAGGTGGACACGTGGATCATACAAATCCTTTTAAGTTCATAACAAATTAACCATAAAAAGCAATAATTCTAGTCCATATTTTATTTTATCTAACTTCTAACATGATGCACATTTCAAATATCTAATGTCCAATTTTTGTGGCATTGATAAATTGTTTCTCCAAATCTAGAACTTTAACTGTACTTATAGAAAAGGTTGTACACTTTTTTATTGGAAGAAAAAGATTCGACTTCTACACTTTGAAAGGTTGTCCCATACGCGATTGTTTACACCTTCACACACCAAGGTGGAGAAATAAGAAATTAACAGATTCTTGGTGTGAAGTGATCGGTGCTTTTGATATTTCTTTCAAGCCCCATTAGTTATGCATACTTTCATTCTCTCTTATATATAATATTCTAGGGAAGTTTTATTCTTTTCCGAACTCATACGATGTATCAATTTATGTTTCATATGTTACTAAAAACATTTTATGCTTAATTTACAAGGCTAGGAGCTACAATTTAGTGTTGTGCTTATCACGCATAATTGAAAGGGAAACTAGCAATCAAAGTTATTTAAAATATTCTAAATTTTTTATTTTAAAACTCTAGACCAGAATTAAGAGCTGTAGTTGGCAAACTCACTGTATAAAATGCTTGGCTCTGTTTAACATACAAGTGTGTTGGTTGCCTACTTATAATGGGAATTATAGGGTATTAGAGAATAGTTAACATAGAGGTACTTGATGCATTGATTGCTTATAAACAATGGCAATTCTAACCATATATTTTTGCGTTATGTTTATTCTCTGGTCCCCACTTGCCATACCTTATATTTTTATGAAATTGGAGGCCAATTCTTTCCATTGCTTTTCAAGAGCCACATATAACATTCAGGGAAAGACAAGCCTATCATGTTAGGCTCCGTTCCTTCAAATCAAAATGCATGATATTCGTCGTCATTCAACGAAGTCATTCCCTTTCTATAACTTGCAATCAAAAATCAGCCACTTGTGATTGACTCTTGGTTAAGTTAGAAGAATCTCATACGGTAATGTATATATAACATTTTGAATTTTATATCTACACTAATAAATTATAGCTTCCCTTCTTAACAATATGTTACATCAACAATTGAAGTAAAGATTATCATAATTGTTGCATTGCCAACAGTTATGTAAATTTGGTGTGCAAATATACACGACAACAACTAGTAATGGGATATTTTAAATCCCTATATCGTTTCCACAAGGATCTTGGTTTCAAATTAAACTAGTAATTGCTTTGATGGAATTTGGACTAAAAAGAATAAAAATAAAAATAAATTCTAAACAACGAAATGCTACACTAAGCTAACTGAAAATGTTATTGTTTTTGAAAAGTTTTTGTGATTGAGTAAAAAAAGTCATTTGATAGATAAAATGAGTAATTAACAAGAAACGTAAAAAAAATTATCTTTTTTGATGCAAGAATTTTTGTGTAAAGAAAACTTAATCGATGAGTAATAATGCTTTAGAACAAAGAAGTAAAAAAAAATGTTGTGTTGTTCAAAATATTATAAAAATGGGTTGAATCTTCGATTTCTCCTCCCTAAAGTACCCAACTGAATGAATTTGTTACCAAGTTGCTTATCAATTGTTTTTAGTTGACTAGATCAATGATTAATTTTTAATCCCTTAAAAGTTATTTTGTCCAAAATTCAACCACAAGAATATCCCTATACAAATGGGATCTAGACTCTTGAAGCTCAGATCCATCGTCACATGGTGGATTCCTTAATGTCTGTCCATCGTCACATGGTGGGTTCCTTAATGTCTGAAGTGAAATCCCTTGAATGATCCCTCATTCAAGTCCATGTGTTCAAAGTAAGGTCAAGAATGAGTTGTTTCCCAACAACTCATCCCTATGTAAACCTCTAACATTCGGCTATCATGCAAAAAGCTTTAACAATGAAATATATCTTTGAACAACTACAAAAATTAAACATTAAAAATTGCATATAAACAACCATTCACAGAATACTTAGTTTCGGGTATCACCTAGACCCAACCTTTTAGAAAATTAGCTCATATCCATAGATAGGGATTGAGCTCAAAATAGGAAATGAAAACAAAAGGAAAATAACAACTACTAACTAATTTAAACTAAGCAGAGGCTATATCATAAGATATGTCTTGCTACAGTACTCCAAATAGTATTTGAAAAAAAAAACTAATAAAAAATTGTAAATACAAGGTATATTTTGATGATAACAAAGGGACAACAACAAAAAGAGAAGAGTCTTGATCAAGAGCAAAAAGCATCAACCATATGTGGATATTGAAAACGTATGTTGTGGACACACAAGAAGAGTAATGTCATATCAAAGTGAAAGATTATTTAATCAAGAGTAACTAAGGAAAAATCAGAAGAGCAACACCAAGATCAAAGACAACAAACCATGGACAACATCTAAGAGAAGCAAGCTCAATATCATAACCATGGTGAAAAATGATCAAAACCAACAAAGTGTCAAGCATTGTCATATCCAACAAGTCAAAGCATCAAGCTCACGTAAAGATCCAAAACACAAGACATGAAGCTAAGTCTAAAATCATATTTAGAATATATATTTAGGACATAGAATATATGCGAGGGTATATGATATATTGCATTGTATGAGCTCAAAGTTTTTCTCAGAGTAAACATGTTTTTCGAATTGCATAACATAACATTTATATACTTGAAAGAAATTTGAAAAACTCATGAAAAAGATTCTTGACATGTTTTATAACTTCATAACATATTTATCAAGTCAAGATCTTTCATAAAAAGTGGTTGGAAGCAAGGTAGAACACATTTGAACTTAAAATTTGTTGAATAATTTTTTCTCTGCCTTCCATACAATTTTGCGTATCCAAGATGATGGATTTGGATCTTGTGTTCTTCTTAGAAGTTGTAGATCTTTCTTTTATCCTTCCAACGAGACCAAAATCACATCAACCCGACAAGAATAGCTCAAAATACGAAACAGTGTTGTTGCTGTCGAATTTCCAGCCTTCCGACAGGTTGGGAATAAATTCCCTGCATATGGGAATCGATTCCCCAACTAGGAAATCAATTACCACCATGAGAGAATCAATTCCCTATCCCTGGAAAGGTTGGGAATCAATTCCCTAAGTATAGGAATCGATTCCCCCTATGACAGGAAGCCTATAACGGTTAGTTTTACAAAAAAAAAATCTAAATACATTCCTTATGACCCTAAAACGTTAAGATCACTATTCCTACACATCTTAATAGTGACTTAAGAGCTTCTACTCTATCATTTGCATATTTTTCCATATTTTTCCATATTTTTCAAAGATCAAACATATTTAAGCTCATATCTTGAAAATCCATATACCCATAGTGCTTCAAGTTGTATATCCACACTTTGAGAGTGTATATCCATTTCCAATTATTTCCCTCATTGTATTCTTGAGTTGAAAGGTTTATGAGACCCATTGTTTGAGAGGTAGCCAAATACCTAAGTAAATTTGGAGTGAATTGTAAGGTTGCCAAGTACCTGTAAACTTGGAGATTGTAAGGTTTCCAAGAACTCGAAGTCTTGGAAGATTATAAAGGTTTGTCAAGCACCAGTGAAGCTTGACCATTAGTGAAAGAGTTGATCGAGCGGCTTCAGTCTGGACGTAGGTCACAAGTGGTGGTGACCGAATCAGGATATATTGGATTTGCAATTATCTAAAATCTAAACTCTTTATTTCTAGTACTTTAATTACTTCTTTGATATCTTGTACGTGCTAGTATAAGTTCTATAATTATGCTATATTATATATTATGGATTGTTTGAATGTATTGATTAACTTTTCACATATCAAAGTTTGCTTGAAATGATTATTTAGAAACTAGAATGAGGCTTTTGTGAAAATCTTGTAATACTCAATTCACCCCAACCCCCTTGAGAATGGAAGCCACTTTCCTAACAAATCCCCATGGCAGAAAAAATAGAAAATCGAGTAATGGAAGATGAAGACCACCCCTACAGTGTTTCTCTTGCGCCTTCTATATCAGTCCCTCTACACGGATGAGCCCTGTGAGCTAAATCATCAACGTCCACATGTGCTCCATCTCACCAATCAATCTACTCTCCCATTTGCACAAGCAATCTCACTATCCACGCTCGCGCTCCTTGCAAATACCCTTGTAACTACCTCATGCTTACAGAATAGCCAAGATTCTCTTATTTTTTTGTATTTTTTGACAATGGGTTATTTTGGGTTAGTTGAGGATAGGTTTTTTTATAGTGGGTTTTCTTGATGGTGTGTGGGCTATGGTTTCGCAAGGATTGTAATGGAAGCAAGTTGGATTTGGATTTTGGTGTGGGTTAATGGAATTAGAAAGAGGGAGAGATGATAAAGAGAGGTTTAGAGTTCGTTTGATGTTCAATTGACTGACTTGTGTATCCACCAACAGATTACCCCTTCTGTAGGCTATTTGACCATTATACCCTTTTTAGTTTAAAAAGTACCACTTTGCTCCTGTCCTAAAATTATAAATCAATCTGCTCATGTTTGACCAATATACTTGAGTATATGATCATATATTCGACTATATCAAGTCTCATGAACATATACCCGAGTATATGACCCAGATACTCAAGTATTTGTTGTTCCTGAGCATGTACTTGAGATACTTGAGTATATGCTCAAAAAAAATTCTACAAAACTTTTCCAACGCATAGCTCTTGAAAAGTTATATCAACTAAAAAAAACACCTGATTCGGACATCCGAGTTAAAAGTTTTAGCCTTTCGAAGTTTTATTAAAAAAATTTCAAAATTTTATAATGTCAATAGATTTTGTGATACTCACAAAGCTCTTCCTTAGATCTGAAAATAACAATGACATGGCATAGTTTAGGCATCAAAACTGAACTACAACATGTGTACTTTATCACCTACCCCTTGAAATGTTTACCAACAAGAGATGAAGAATTCATAAGGAAAAGTAGAACTATAGAACAGTGCTACTTGGCAATAATCGAGCCCCAACTATGCTTCTACCCCGCTACAACAAAACATGATGCTTCCTTCATTCGTCTTTTTCACGCCTCCACATGCTTTTTTCTTCTTCATTGCTGGTATCCCATCGTCCAATCCTTTTTCTGATGTGGATTGGATGTCCATATATAGTAGACCTTGCTTGAGTTTAACTTTTAGTATGATTCTTCACTTGAATTATGGAGTTTAAATTCAAATTCTTGTTTATGTAGTCTTATCTCTAGTTTTTGCACCTTCCCTCTCTCTAATTTGTATTTGAAATGCTTCTAGAACTTATCTTCATTGGCACCTTTGAATTATAGATTTGGTTGAGCCATTTTTCTTCTTAAATAACCTTATCTTCAATTAGAAAGGCTTATCTTATTTTTAGGTTGGTTATCCTCATTACGCACCGTTTCACTAAAGTCCCTTATGGTACAACATTGTCATGGCATCATCCAGGCTTCTGCTCTATGACATAATCCTGTAAAATAGCAACTCAACAAGTTACATGTTCTTACCATAAAATATCAACCAAAATCACCTAATTAACACTTGAACATCTCAAAACACTTAATAAAATATATTAAGCAATATCACATCAAATTGATCCTAATCTATATTTTACATTCGTTACTTTAATCAATTAGTGTAGCTTTCTGCTGTTAGTTTAATTAGTTAGATTTAGTTTACTTGCTTTTCTTTTATAAAATCAATCATAAAAATCAAATTTTTTCCTTATTACTTTACTTGAATATCACACTTTATAAGTGGTCTGGAAACGATATCTGAACTCATAAATCTTATATTAATTGTTTACAATGTGCACTTGCATTAATTAAGGTGTTATTCACACACAAACAATCATCAATGAAGAGAATAACAAATTGATCCAAATATGGTTTGAAGATACGATTCATGTAATCCATGATCACAGTCGGTGCATTAGTGAGTCCAAATAGAATAACTTGGTACTAATAATGTTCCTACCTGGATACAGACATAGCTTATGGTATATCTAGATACTTGATCTGGATATAACGGTATACTGACCGAATGTCAATCTTAAAAAATACAATAACACATTTCAATTGGTTTAGGAGATCATCAATCCGAGGAAGGTGTACTTGTTCTTAAACTAGAACAATTTGAGTTATTTTGTTGAAAATAAAAAAATTAAATCATGATTGAAGATAATAAATATACATTTTTAATTTTAAAACATAAATGGTTTTGCTGACCTTGTGCACAACTAGTGGGCATGGGATGCGTACACAATTCATTTGGTTACGCCACATGATAATTGCATAATTGATTGCATTAATTTGAAAAATAATTAAAAATTTATATTAATTAAATTATTAATTCTAAGATTTATTTTAAATACATCTTTTTGTGCTTTTTATGATTTTCTTTGCACTTGAAAATTTTTATTACGATATTTTTTATGAAAAAAGTTTAAAAATTTAGGAAAAAGAAACAGCGGACTAAGTGCAACTACTAAAATGTTTAAAATACAATAAAATCGTTTATCAAAAAACAAAAATACAATAAAATCACATTCAGCAATTTGTAAAATTAAATGCCCCTCAATTTATATTATTAATTAGTCACATATTTTCATATTATTAAGGAAAAGAAAAGTTTCATAACAGTCAAGTTAAATTTTTTTTGTCTCGAAGATGCGATAAAACAATAATCATTAAAAATTGAGAATATATTTTTTCGTGTTAGTATGAGATAATTTTATCTCAATACACATAAAAAAAATAGACGAACCTTTGTTTGAGACAATTTTATATTATGCAACGTGAGAAATTAAACTCCCTTGAAAATAGAAACTATCAAATTGTGCAGGAAATTAAAGGAAGCCACCTTGCAGGCAAAAAACATCCCAATAAAATCATTAATCCCGTTGAGAGAGAAGAGAAAGCTGCAGATTCATGTGAGGTGCAACTGTGAGTGAGGAATGTGTAAAGAATGGAGCATTGTTGAACTGCAAAGCGTGGTGGAACCACAGCCTGGTTGAGGTTTCCTTCCCCAACCTTAAAATTGGTACTATGACTCCTTCTTCTTTGGTATTAATTATTTCTTGATTTAATTTTTTTAATATTTTATTTAATTGAAATAGAATAAATATTGTGTATAAAAAAAAATAGAACAAATATTAATATAATGAAAGTTATTTAGTTAGATATAGTTATATTCTTTTAATAATTGTATAATTATTTTGGGGAGAGGTTATACTTACAATTTATTTTTGTTTACAATCTCTTATAACCAATATCTTAATCATTCATTTCCGTCAATCAACTGTTAAGATTTATTGCGAATTAATAATTAATTAGTAAATTTTATTTGTAAAAATCTTAACCGTTGATTGACGGAAATCAACGATTAAGATATTGGTTGTAAAGAAAAATAGATCGTAAATATAACCTTCACCTTATTTTGAAACCAAACCAAATTAATCCATCAATTTACCGTAAGTCAGTTTTTAAAAAAATGATTTTGTACAGTACCTGCTGCAAGAAATTTAATTTTTTTCAATCCAGTGATTTTGGTAAATTGATCTTTTGAATTCATGTCTTTGTTGTCCAGGAAGTGTACACTTTCACTGTTGGGTACCATGAATTGGCAGAATCAAAGGTTCCCTTAAAAGAAGCCAATGGTGGTGCTCAGGAAAGTAAAGCAACCGCATGGAGAGGTCGACATCGGATTCTGTTCAAGAACATACCAAAAGCCATCATTTCTAGTTAAGACATCTGTCCTCTCATTTCATTAGGCCCCTTTTGGAATATGTTTTTCGTTTTATAGAGGACAGTTGTGAAGCAACTTGACTCTTCAAAAAGTTTGTCAACATTTCGAAGTTTTTTTGTATGTCCTTTTTTAGAGATTCTTAGATACATTTAGGTGTAATACAATGAGGAGGGATATTCTCACTACCAAAATTTTTTATTACTAACTTACTATCTATCTAATCACCATTAGATTAACATTTTCTTTTCTTCAAAAACTTTTTAACATTCTCTCTCTTTGATCCAATGGTGATGTGATGGATAGTAAGTTGTAGTAAAAAAATTTGGTAGTTAGAATATCCTCACTCGTAATACAATAGGGTTTTATACGTATCAGCATGACATTTGTAGTGTCATGTTATTCTCACATGACAAATGTGATCCACTTTATTTATTTTTTTCTTTTTGAGTAGGATCCACATCAAATGTATTAGAGTAATATGACATTAAAAATGTCTTACAACATAACATATATAAAACCCAATACAATATCATTGAAATTTGTCACTGTGTTAGTTCATATAGTTATTATTATCCATACTGGAAGATAATTGTTAGAAGAACTATTGAAAATAGGGGTTTTAAAAAGACAATTGTGAGATTTGGTACTCTTTTGTGTTTTGATTTTATCTCTTTTATATGCAAATATAATATCGAAGGGGAGAAATTTATAAATTGCAATCTCTAGTGTCGGATTGTCTTAGATGTTGCGTGACCCTGACTTTGTCTTAGATATGCTTTAGTTGGATTTTTTAAGTTTTCGTATTGTCGAAGCTTCCAATTTAGTTTTTGTTGTGAATACTTGCAATTCCAGCTCAGTCTCTTCTTTGTTGGTTATACAATATTTTTCAACCTGCTTTCCAAGCTGATAGACATTTCAGGCTTTCAGCCACCGTATTAAATTGCCTTTCCAGTATTTTTCATTTCTCTGATATTTCCAGGTATTTCTGAGGTTACTTTGCAAACATTTTTGTGGAACCCAAATATATTATTTTATTAATTTTTCATTTGTAAGAATTCATTTGTATTAAATTTAAAGATTAGTAAGTTTTTTTTTTTTTTTTTTTTTTGGTAATCTAGTAAGTTTTAGTTTAAGTGGAAGTGTTTCGAAGTGTTGAAAATAGGCTGCTAAGAAGTCTCAAATAGTTATATTACTATAGTATTGTAAGTTGTAACACATGGATTTAAACCGTGTATTTTTTTTCATGTTATTCAATAACAATAATTGTTACAAATTTAAGTATGAATTGTGAAGTTGTATATGGTTAGAAATCGATAAAAGTTGTCTACCAAAAAAAAAATGGATAAAAATGGAAATAAACATGAATTTTATGTCTTTAAAATTTAGGGTTGAGATATAATGGTAAGTCTAACTTAAAATTATTTTTTGCCTAACCCATTGGTTGGAAGAATCCCTTGCAAATGTTTTAATTTCGCTCGAACACTTAACGATAGAATAGATTACCCTCACAACAAGTTGCTTACCAAAAAAAAGAAAGAATAGATTACCCTCACACAACTTCAATGATGGGGGTGAGATGAGGAGGTGTTTGGGCTTTGTTATGGCTCAGGAGTGAATTTTAGAGAAAATGATTCATTTGGTGAGGTTAAGAGCTCTATTTGAGGAGAGATATTCTTACTATCAAAATTTTCTACTATCAACTTACTATCTATCTAATCACCATTGGATCAATATTTCATCTTTTTTCAAAAACTTTTTAACATTCTTTCTCTTAGATTCAATGGTGATTAGATAGGTAGTAAGTTAACAGTAAAAAAATTTGGTGATAAGAATATCCTCCCTCAAGGGTGAGAAGATTCACTTTCAGCATAAGATGTGTGATGTCATAATTATTTTATTATGTGCACCCCACTATGGTGTAAGTCTGAGTGATCCCTAACGTGTAAGTTCGTGATGAGAGATATGAGGAAACATGTGTATAAAGGAGTCATTAGGGGTGTGTAAATGGGCTGGGCTGGATTGGGTTTTGATCTTCCTGGCCCAAGCCTACGTAAAAAAAATTTGGCCTATCAAAGGCTTTATTTGTAGGCCAAGCCCAGCCCATTTATAAAAATAAGAAAGTCCGACATGGCCTGCAGGCCTTGTAGGCCTACCACTGTAGATAATAAGCAAAAAGAAATAATTGTATAGAGCAAAGAAAGTTCCATTCATGCAAGCACTAGTACTTCTCATAAGAAAAAAATGACAAACAAGAAAGAGTCAACATAATACCTCAGGTCTAAAATGTATATCATTAGGGGTGTAAATGGGCTGGGCTGGGCCGGGCTTTATCATGTCACATAAAATAAATATTATTTATTATTTTAATTTTAATAAATTAAATAGGCCAACTTACAAGGCTTTGGGTCAAGCTTGGCAAAATTGGCCTACGGCCTATTTGTTAAAAAGACTTTCTTATAAGCCTAAATCTAATCTATTTTCTTAAAAGGCCGGGTCAAGGTAGGCTTAATGTAGGCCGGACCGGGCCAGCCCAACCGAGTTGCACCCCTAGGAGTCATATTCACCACATGTAGGGGTGGTAAACGAGCCAGGGCCTTTCAGGGGCCTTTGGCTCGTGCCGGCAACCCTCGGGCCCTCGAAAGGCTTTGTTCCCTTCGTTTGGGAACCCCCCCTCAAAGGCCTCCAGTCAGTCCTTACACTGAACTGTATAGCACGCACGGCTTTGTTCCCTTCGGGGTGGGAAAGCTCGTCATTAATAAAAAGGCTTAAGGCTCCACACCCATATATATCATAATGTGGGATATTACAATAAGCTCGGCCTTAGAGCCTCCCAGGCTAGACTAGTCTATAAATATTTTTTTATATTTTTTATACTACTTGTAATAACTCTCTCTCTCATCAATTTATTTCACCCCATTTTATTGGTTTAACAGACTTTTTGAATGATTTTGTTCTATATTATGCTATTTGGATATATATTGAATTTATGTATATTTATGGAATTACTAGTGTTGTTCTATATTATCCTTCATCCTCCTTCACACAAACAGACCCACAAAAACTCATTCGTTCCACTGTGCACTGCTTGTTTGTGTCAATTTATTTTTTATTTTATTTTTATTTTTTATTTTTGTTGGCACTTTTTTTTATAATGGGGTAAGATAATATAACTTGTTATCTACCTTCTCTCACTTTAATTTTTATTTATTTATTGTAGACTTTGTAAATTATTGCTGCAAATTGGAAGCTAAGGTTTCTATCTGGAAATTAATTTTTTGTGGAATTTTGTTCTCTTATTTTTATTCTTTAACATGCTAACAGGCTAAGACAGGCTTCACACAGGCTTTTATTTTTTGTAAATAAACCAGGCCACAGGCCAATATTATATTCGTGACAGGTAACAGGCTAAGGCCAGTCGGACACGTTTAATTACAGGCTTGGCCCGTTAAGATCAAAGCTCGGCTCGGCCCGTTAACATCCCTAACCACATGTTAAGTGGTTGTGATCTTGATCGGCAGCCGTTTAAACTAGCGCAATCTAGAACCAGAAGTGTTCTTAAAAGTGGTATAGCTAAGAATTTTTTTCATTGGTTTAGGGTTTAGGAGAACTATTATTCTACATAAAAATCCTTAAACCTCTTATTGTTTATACAACTTTTCAAAAGAGAGAGGGAGGAGAAGAATTTGGGTGCTCCTGAAGTACCCTTCACTCGGTGCTCCTTTCTCACAAATGAGAAGGATAAAAAAACGAAAAAGGAAGAATTTTTTTCTACTTGTGAGAGGTACCACAAAAAATCTAAAGTAATCTTGGACCACTTTAGATTTGTTTCGAGAGGGAAAAGGGCTCTGATGCATGGACACGTCCTTTTGGAGAGAAAAAATTGCGTCGGACACGAACACCGATACGCGATTAATGCTCCGATATGCTTCCGACATGCGGCCAATGTTTTTGGACATTTTTTTATATATCAAAAT
This sequence comes from Gastrolobium villosum, assembly GCA_032173675.1. Taxonomy (NCBI): domain Eukaryota; kingdom Viridiplantae; phylum Streptophyta; class Magnoliopsida; order Fabales; family Fabaceae; genus Gastrolobium; species Gastrolobium villosum. Next base: position 9,777 of record JAVKPL010010490.1, on the reverse strand, counting down.
TTTATTTTATCTTTTTAATTTAACATGAAAAATTAATTTATAAATCAAATATTTTTTGTTACGAATTTGATCTGAAAAATTAACATGGTATGAAGAATTGTTTTTCTTTATATTTATATTATAAAATTTAAATATTAATTGATTATATAATTTATTATGAGCTGCTATATGTATTAAATATAAATTATATTACATATATTAAAAATATTATTTAATATCAAAATATATATTGACGTCATGCGTGCAACATGGGAGAATGGACAGAGAAATAAGACTGTTTCGGAATAGCTGTACGGGAGAAGTATACGGATTTAAATGTATGAATGACAAAGTTGGAAATTTAGGAAGCAACCGTTATGCTTTGGATTAGTTGTCACTCACTTCTATGTGGTCCGAGATTCGAAGCAACATGTGAACCCAACCAAGAAAAACACCTCACTGATATTCATTATCCTCTAATACTTCATCGTTAAAAGATTTAAAAAGTAACTTTCTTGGTAATGTATCAACAAATGGTTATATGGGTAGTGTAATGGATCAAAATCATGGAAGTTTCAATTTAGTTGACCAATAATTGAAAGGCTTCTGATATCACCATCTCAAAAATTAGTTTAAAGGGTAAATATAATTAATGTGATAAGTCTTTTTTCCCCTTTAAGGATTCCACTCATCTATTAGTATTCAGTATCCAAAGACACTTTAATTTAAGTCTATAGGTAGCCCTATGTGATCTCAACTCTCAATAAAAACTTCAATTATTACCAACCTTAAAATCATTACCTCAAAAACTAATTCAAAAGATGAGAGTGTCCAAATCTTATAAATCCCACCTTAATTTCCTATCCAATCTATGTGACACTCATAACAGCTTCACTTAGCCTCACTTTTCCATTGTACTTCTGTCTATGAAAAAGATTTTGCTATTGCAATATGTGCTGTCTTGTGGTGGGTCTCACATGGTTTCTTTCTGCTATACAAATTGGAAGAAAAATCCTTCAATCATTCCTACTCTATCTATATAGTCACGTCACCTTTTCTCCTTCTTATCCTCTTCAATTCTCTGAATCAAGATGATCACTCCTACCCGTAAAAAGTGCTTGCTAATCTTTGCATATGTAGTGGATTTTATCTCTACTTAAATCAAGCAATCCCAAGTCTATTTACATGCTTGTTCACTAGTACATGTCCTCATTTTCAAATTAGATGCTTATCCCAGTCTTGTCTTTAAGTAACCCAATATTCAATGTAACGCATAGTAGATGGACGCGTGGAGCATACAAATCAAGTTCAAAACAAAAGATCAATTATTTTAAATTAACTATAAAAAGCAACAATCCTAGTCATATTTTATTTTATCTAACTTGTAACATGATGCGCACTTCTAATATCTTATGTTCAATTTTTGTAGCGTACGGTCATAAATTGTTTATCCAAATCCAGAACTTTAACTGCACTTGTATAAAAGATTCTACACTCTTTTTTTTATTAGAAGAAAAAGATTCTACGGTTTAAAAGGTTATCCCATACGCCATTGCTTACACCTCACACACCAATGTGGAGAAAGAAGAAATTAACAGATTCTTGGATTAAAGTGATAGGTGCATTTTATATTTCTTTCAAGCTCCATTAGTTAGGCATCCATTCAATCCCTCTCTTATATACACTTCAGGGCAATTTTTTTCTTTTCCAAACTCACAAAATGCATCACTTTAGGCTCTTTTTTTTTTTTTATCCTTCTATGAAATAACATAAACATACCACTGGATTAATCTTTTTACAAATTATTTATTAATTTAATACAAATAAAATGTACATAGAGAATGTGTATATTTAAATCACACATTATCTCCACATTTAACTCTGCTAAAATCACTATAATGCAAAACGTGCATTCTATCTAGGTTTTATAAGACTTATGTTACACGAAAAGTTATTGTGTTATGATATAGAGATTCGTTTTGCGTGCTGAAATTTTTTTTTTTGTTGCGGGCCTCACAAAATATTGTGTGTGTAGGAAAATTTTAGTGGTCATGTTAAATGATAGATGATAAACTCATGAATGGAAAAACTAATATTATGTTATAGAAAAAAAATTAAGTCATGTCATAGAGACAATTAATTGTGGGGTTCACTATTTTTAAAATAAAAGAAAAGTAAAAGAATTGGTGGGCCCACTTTTATATTTGTGTAGAAAAATTGCTTGTGTTATGTAAAGAAAAAGGAAAACATTACCCTTTAATGAAATCGGAGGCCAATTCTTTCATTGCTTTCTCAAGAGCCACCGATAACATCCAAGGAAAGACAAAAGCCTATCAGGTTAGGCTCTGTACCTTCGAATTAAAATGCATAACATTCATTGTCATTTTCATTGAACGAAATCATGTTGGACCAGAATGCTCGAGAAGATGAAGGATGCACGCTTATCATCCCCTTTTTTAACTTGCAAACAAAAATCAGCCAAAAGCCCTTGTCATTGATCCACATTTGTGATCCTAGAAACCACACGATTGGTGGATCACTTAATAATGGCAAAATTGATTGTGATTCATCATTTTGAGGTTATTGATGTGTCATTATCTTACTATCTGTTTTCTTTACAAATAATATTTTGAATTCTTTTTTACATATAACATTTTTTATTTTAGATTTCTTGACCGGTTCATTTATTTTGATTGAACCAGGTATAATTATAGGAAAAAATGTTTATTCTTTTAAATGACACAACTTACATCATTTCACTCTCACAAAGAGGTGAGACTCACAACTTTATTTTTTTTTTTGTCAACTATCTTTTCTATTTTATCTATCTCTTTCTCTCTCTTAAAATGACACAACTTTTCATCCTTTAAAATGACACACACTTTACCTATAATTATAAGACCTGTAAAGTTTTTTCTATTAAACTGTTAATATAATTGCATAATCAGAACTCGTACTTAATTCATGTGACTGCTGCGGGTATAGATATAACATTTTGAATTTTATATATACGCTATTAAATTATAGCTTCCCTTCTTACCAACATGTTACATCAACAACTAAACTAAAGATTATCAGAAAGAAGGAAATTCAGTAGGAGACCGGCATATTAGGGCCTGTTTCAATTCTATTCTTCTAAACGGTTTTTTTATTTTCAGAAAAAAAAAAACCTATTTGGTAATGTGTGTTTTGTAAGGATGTCAATATAGGTTTTGACACGCGGGTCGACCCGTGACACGATACGAGAATTTGTGTTCGGATTGATTCGCAAAAAAATTCGTATCATGTTGAAAAAAATGACACATAAAAAATTTGTGTTGTGTTCGTGTTCATGTTGACCCATATTTTTTTTAATAACTTTTTTATTATTATTTTTTGATTTTTTTTAATCTCGATAGATTTTTTTAAATTTTTTTTTGTCAATTACCGTTTTGACCCCTATTTTGCATGTTATTCGCATCGTGTCAACCACAAAAAATTTGTGTCGATGAACATCAGTGTTGTCTAAAGTTTTAAAAACGAATAAAAATTTTTTATTATTATTATTTTGATTTTTTTTGACACCCTAGTATAGATTTTTTTATAATTTTTTTTTTTAAAATTGAATTTAGACAATATATCTGAGTTGTTTTTATTTTGTGTTTTGATTTATACCTTTCAAAATAAAAAATGCTTATTTCTTTAACTATTTTACAAAATAATTAAAAAAACACACACACACACAATGAAATGGACCTAGATTCTCCCATACCGAATCTCTTTCTCATTCGTCTTCTTGTGCTTATTTTCTCCTTCTTGGGTGTGGTACTGTGGTGTATTTGATCTTTAATGATTTGCTACGAATAAAAATTTATGTTGTGTTCGTGTTGATGTATTCGTGTCGTGTCGTTGCAACTTGTTTTGACACCCTAGTATTTTGTAAAGATAGTTCTAAAAATTATAATTGTTTTTAGTTTTAAAATTGAAGGACCTCAGCCAACCGCCCTCCGAGAATATCTCGGATGAGGGATATGGCCAAATCCTAACTGACCCATATCTGCCCGTTGAGGCCGACCAAATCGGACTCGATCTCAACAACGGAGCTCAGCAGCCGAGCCAGGTACCTCTATAAATAAGCACCTAAACATCTCAGGTACACACCTCTGAATCGCCTAGCTTATTCCACTCATTGTGCACACACAACACCCCCTGGTTATAAAGCCTATTGCTGGTGCGCAGTGATTGGGACCTCGGCATATTGCCTAGTAAGTTGGGCATATACATTATCTCTGAGCGCATACCATCCGGTATAGCAATAAGGTCTACCTCGGACCTAACATTGGCGCCGTCTGTGGGAACTCGGTAAATTTCGATTCCCATAATACCATGACCAACACAAGATCCACGTCGGGCAACGCTCAGGGGCCTTCCCAAATGTCTGGTTTGGAGCAGCTCCAGGCCTCAGCTAACCCGGTTCTGGTAGAAGTACAAGTCGAAGAGGGCGGACCACAGAGGCCACCTCCTAGACCACCGGTTGGAACCACGACGACTGTGAATCGTCAACCCGAGCCACCAAATGTAACTTCGATGGCGATGGGAGCAATCCTCCAGCGGATGCAGGAAATGGAAAACCGATTCTTGACACAACAACGACTAGATGCTGAGAGAATGGCCACGCTGGAGGCCGAACTACGAAATCGGACCGCTCAAAGGGGAACCGGAAGCGGGCCGCAGCCTCAGGACGGAGGGAACCAGCACCAAAACTCGGGTGGAAACGCCGCTGCTGGTAATGGAACCTCCCAACCTCATAACACGTCCGCTCCTGAGGTCAACATCCTGGAAACCCTGTCTCAACACCTCGGCAATCAGCAAGAGGTAGGAGGCCAGAACATCGCCGTCAACAACCAAAACCAAAATTATTTGAACGACGATGAGGCTAATGATAGCCCGTTTACAGAGAGATTAATGAACCTGGCCATCCCCCCAAGGTTCAAAACCACCAGAATACCTCCCTATGATGGGAGCCAGGACCCAGAAGCCCACTTAGAGGCTTTCAAAACCGAAATGCTGTTCAATGGGATTACAGGACCCATCAAGGCCAGAATTTTCGCAACAACTCTAACGGGACAAGCAATGACCTGGATCACCAGGTTGCCCAAAAACTCAATTGACTCGTTCGAAGATTTAGCGCGAACTTTCCGCCTAAATTTCGCAACCAGCAAGGTGCACCCCATGCCGGCCTACGCGCTGGGAAGAATTCGGCAGAAAGACAATGAATCATTAAGGAAATACCTTGATAGGTTCAAAGATGCAGCACTGAAGGTCCGTGGTCTCACTGAAGCTGTGCATCTTCATCTAATCATCTCTGGATTAGATGGCGACTCCCCCCTTGCAAGGTCAATTTACAAGAACCCGGTCAGTGACCTTGAAGAATTCCGTCGCAGGTCCGACAAATACATTGACGTGGAGGATATGCAGCAGGCATTCGTCGACTCTCGTGGGCGGAGCCCGTCCAGAAGAAGCCCAAATAAGAAAAACGGCAGAGATCGGGACCACAAAGGGTCCAAAAAAGGGAACGACAGTCGTGAGAAGAAGACGGAAGATCGTTCTCCCAGAACGAAGTTTGAGGAATACACACCATTAAACGTGCCCAGGTCCAGGATCTGGCGAGAAGTAGCCCAGACCGAGATGAGAAACGTCGACCGACCTCGCCCCCTTAGGGCGAAAAGCGGATTGGACAAGAGCAAATATTGCGCCTTCCACGACCAAAACGGCCACATCACGGATGACTGCTGGGACCTTCGAGACGCAATTGAGAAACACGTCAGAGAAGGAAAGTTAAAACAGTACATAATTCGTACGCAAGGCAAGAAGAACAACAAACCCAGACAGAAAAGCCGAAGCCGAAGCCGAAGCCGAAGTCCGAGGCGCGGAGACAAAAGAGACCAGAGGCCAGACCGCAATGCCAAGGGCAAGGAAGTCGACGACAGAATGGAGACTTTCCCTGAAGCAGAATTTGAATGCAACGTGATTAGCGGAGGATTGGGTGGCGGAGGAGACTCGGCGAACGCCCGAAGGAAATACTTAAAAGAGGTCATGTCCATTAGAGACCGGCCATCTTTTAAGCCAGACTTCGAGGGACCCGAACCCCCTCCGATATACTTCACCAGGGCAGAGCTGGCAAAGGTCGTGCCAGGACATACTGACGGATTAGTGGTCACTGGCGTGCTAGTCAATTGTCGAGTCAGGAGGATCTTCCTCGACCACGGAAGCTGTGTAGATATACTCCTCTGGGACGCCTTCAAGAGGATGAATTTAGACGAAAAGGACCTAAAGCCATGCGTCACCGAGCTTCTGGGCTTCAACGGATACGCATCTCCACCAAAAGGCTATATCGACCTCAAACTGACCCTCGGGACGAAGGAATCCTTCCGTTCTGAGAGAGTTCGGTTTGTGGTAGTGGACACCTCCTCCTCCTCTTATAACGTAATCATTGGACGTCCCACCATTCACGAGTGGGACATGATGATATCCACCAAGCACCAGCTCATGAAAATGCCAGGACACAACCTTGAAATAATCACAATTCCTGGAGATCAAAGAGAGTCAAGGGAGTGCTATTATGAGACAATTCGGTCCCACCATGGGGATCCGGCATCCCCTCCTCGGACAAGGGGGGAAGGATCAAGCCACCGAGTCCTCAGACCGTCCAGCAGAGAGGTCAACCTAGTCGAGCTCGACATGCGAGAGGAGCTTCAATCGCCTCGACCACAACCCGAGGGCGAACTACAAGAAGTCGAGATCCGCGGTGATGGCCAAGGCTACACCAAGGTCGGAAAGTCTCTGGAGTTAGAGTTTCACGACGAGCTCGTAGAATTCCTAAAGACCAATTCCGACGTATTTGCTTGGAAGGCCTCCGAGATTCCTGGGATTGACCCAGCCTTTTGCTGCCACAGGCTATCGATGTATCCAGGAGCAAAGCCGGTGTCCCAAAAGAAAAGAAAGATTGGAGCAGACAGACGCCAGGCTCTAAACGAACATGTGGACGAGCTCTTGGAGGCTGGATTCATTCGCGAAATACAGTATACCACCTGGCTGTCAAATGTAGTAATGGTTAAGAAACCAAGCGGAAAATGGAGAATTTGTGTCGACTACACAGACCTCAACAAGGTCTGCCCAAAGGATTCCTACCCTTTGCCCAATATCGACCAACTAGTGGACAACTCATCCGGCTTCCAGTTGCTTTCATTTATGGACGCGTACTCAGGGTATAATCAAATTCCCCTTCACCCGGATGACCATGATAAGACGGCTTTTATTTCGGAAAAAGGGAATTTCTGTTATAATGTTATGCCATTTGGCCTCAAAAATGCTGGGGCCACTTATCAAAGAATGATGAACCGAGTCTTCCAGACTCAGATCGGAAGAAACCTGGAGGTTTACATTGATGATATGATTGTCAAGTCAATAAGCACTTCAGCGCACATCGCTGACCTCGGAGAAACTTTCGAGCAATTAAGAGCTCGGAAGATCAGGCTGAACCCAGCCAAATGCGCATTTGGAGTACCAGCTGGGAAATTCTTGGGGTTCATGCTTACAAACCGAGGAATCGAGGCAAACCCCGACAAATGCAGGGCGGTGTTGGAAATGAAGCAGCCACAAAATAAAAGGGAGGTCCAGCAACTTACAGGCCGCCTTGCCGCCTTGACCAGATTCCTCCCAAAATCAGCCGAGAAGGCACTGCCGTTCTTCAAGCTCCTCAAGAAGGAGGCGGAATTTGGTTGGGGGGAAGAGTGCCAAAAGGCATTCGACAACATCAAAGTTTGCTTGGCTACCCCTCCCGTTCTAACAAAGCCAGAGCCCGGAGAGACGCTGGTCCTGTACCTGTCTGTGGGTGAGGAAGCTATCAGTGCCGTCTTAGTCCGGGAAATGGACAATCACCAGCACCCAATCTACTTCGTTGGACGTACGTTGCAGGGACCAGAACTCCGATACCAGAAGCTAGAAAAAGTGGCATTCGCTTTGCTAACAACGGCAAGAAGGCTCCGACCTTACTTCCAAAGCCACCGGATCATAGTGCGGACAAACCAGCCTATCAGGCATATATTACATAAGCCTGACCTGGCTGGGAGGATGATCAATTGGGCTGTCGAGCTATCCGAGTTCGATTTAATGTACGAACCTCGACCAGCAATAAAGTCACAGGCACTTGCCGACTTCATCTTGGAGCTCACCCCGGGCAACGAACAGGAGAAGTCGGAAGAGGATATCTGGACCGTGTACGTAGACGGATCCTCAAATTCTAAAGGAAGCGGCGCGGGAGTGATCATCGAAAGCCCGGAAGGAGTATCAATCGAGCATTCGCTCCACCTGGCATTTCCGACCTCAAACAACCAAGCAGAGTATGAGGCGGTTATCGCTGGGATTATGCAGGTGAGAGAGCACGGAGCAAAAAGAATCAAAATCATGAGCGATTCTCAAGTCGTCACTTCCCAAGTCGAGGGAAAGTACCAAGCCAAGGGCCCTCTCCTGATGAAGTACCTCCAAAGGGTTAAGGAACTGTTTGCCGAGTTCGACGAGGTAATGATCCAATACATCCCTCGAAATGAGAATAGCAGGGCCGACATCCTGTCTAAACTAGCAAGCTCAAAAGGACCCGGCAACCACCGCACCGTCATTCAGCAAAGCATTTTGGAACCAACATGCGTCCTAATGATAACTACCGACTCTGAAGATTGGAGGAGACCAATCGTGGCTTACCTTGAAAAAGGAACCCTGCCAGATGATTCCAAAGAGGCAAAAAGGCTGGTCAGGAACTCGGCCTGCTTCACCATAGTAGAGGGTCAGCTCTACAAAAAGGATTTCTATGCACCCATGTTGAAGTGCCTCGACAAAAACGAAGTTGAATATGTGTTATCCGAGATCCATGAAGGCATCAACGGACATCACATGGGGGGCAAAGCATTGGCCAAAAAGGCTTTAAGAGCTGGGTATTACTGGCCAACAATGGCGGCTGACGCCACGGAACATGTTCAGCGATGTGAGCAGTGCCAGAAGCACGCGCTGATAATACATGCACCCCCAGAGGAATTGCAGACCATAACGGCACCTTGGCCATTTTTTAAATGGGGTATGGACCTTTTAGGACCCTTTGCTGCTGCCGAAGGACAACTAAAGTGGCTGATAGTCGCGGTCGACTACTTCACCAAATGGATTGAGGCTGAACCACTGGCCACCATCACCTCGGCCAGAATACGACGCTTCTTCGAAAGGAACCTGGTAAGTCGGTTTGGAATCCCTGCAGAAATTGTAACACTGTGTTCACCTATCAGCAACAGAAGAAACCCCCTTCAGGCTAACATATGGGTGCGAAGCAATGATTCCGGTTGAGATCGGAGAACCGTCCTGGAGAAGGGCCCAAAGACTGCAAGGCACGGAGGGACAAAATGATGAAGCACTGCTAATTGAGCTCGACCTGTTGGACGAGTGCAGGGAGAACGCCAGATACAAAAATATGATGGCCAAGCGCCTAGTTACGGCCAGGTTTAATAAGAAAGTAAGACCTCGGTCATTTCAGAGTGGCGACCTAGTCCTGAGAAGAGCCGACATCGGCAACAAGAATGCCAAAGATGGGAAGCTCGCAGCAAATTGGGAAGGCCCTTACAGGGTCAAGGACAACCTCGGAAAGGGAGCTTACACTCTGGAAACACTATCAAAGAAGCCAGTAAAAAGAACTTGGAATGCCGACAAGCTGAAAACCTATTACAGTTAGGTATGAAGACATGGCCAAGTCCACAAATAAAACGAGCCATGGAGCTC
>JAVKPL010010489.1:0-44201 GCA_032173675.1 Gastrolobium villosum | reverse complement strand
GTACATAAATATAAGTGAGTATCTAAAGCCACAGGTCTACACAAGTAGCCTGGGTCAAAATCCTGATACTTTAATTACAACATCAACATAAAAAGACGATAACAATCATGTGGCATGGACAAACCCCATGCTCACCAAGTAAGGCAACAATGCCCACAAATAGTCTCAACATAAACTTAGCATAATTAAAGCAGAAAACATAAACAACAGTAGAAATAGCATAACAGCAGTCAGCATATCATCAATCAGCTCAACTCTGGCCTCCTGCCACCTGAGCCCTCAACATTACCTGATCCTGAAATAAGCGTCCCCAAACGTGGGGTGAGATCTCTAACAAGAAATCTCAGTAAGACAAGGGGTCCTCAAGGAGTCTCCACCCCAAGCTCACTTACATGTGTAATATAAGTTCTAAAAACAGTATTACAGTATAAGTTCTAAAATCATGCGATGCAACAATTAATCATGTCATGTGTGCTTTCAAATCTACTGGCCAGAGAAATGTAGGAATACGTCTATGCCTACATGAGTACATGGATACTACCTGCACCTCACCCACATGCTTCTCCATCTTGTATGTACTACATACTCAGGATTGCCGTCTAGGTGGACACCACATGCATCATAAAAAGCTCATTGCATATAAATAGCTCAACAGCATTTCCAAAATAATAAAGCATGTAACACAGCATGCATAAACCCATCCCCATGGGACATGGTGGAACATCAAAATGGCTAAACCGAGGACACGAAAGCTTACCTTGCAAGCTAGCTATCCAAGCCAAGAGTCCAACCACTCACTAGTCCACAAACAGCAGTATCACAATCTGATATGGACCATTTAACAAGTCAATATAAATGCATCACAAGCATACAACTTAAAGACTACGCCTTTCCTTTACGTTTTACGTCTTAAGGCTTCCAACAAAGCCATAAGCCCTTAATCATATGATTCTGACTTAGTCCATTTATTAAAGAAGTCCAACTTCCTTAAACTAGGGTCCACACACACCCCATAGCTTACTGTTCATACAGTGAAGCTACTGTCTGCGCAGAACCCAGGATATCCGGATATCAGAAGGGGCATATCCGGATATGCCATATCCGGATATCACACTGGACATATCCGGATATGCCATATCCGGATACCCAGATCCATATCCGGATATCAATATCCGGATACCATATCCGGATACTGATATCCGGATATCTGTTCGACAAATATCCGGATATCTCACGACAGAATGCAGTTTCTGCATTTCGTGAATATCCATCCCAAAGATCCAACTTTTAACACATGTACACGTTAAAGCATGCATCTTTAAGCATATACAAGTTCATTTAGGTGTTGGTTACTTCATTTTAACTTTTTACATGCCACGACACCACCTTTAAGCAAGATAAACTCATGATCATGGTGAGGTAACTTACCAAAGTTCAAAACAGAGGCAAGTTGTGCTCTTGGAGCTCTCCCAAGGTTCCTCACACTCAGCCTAAGTAGGAGCACGAAAATGGCACTTCAAGGTGGGTTCTTGCACCACAAGAAGGCACTTTGAAGCTCACAATGACTACCACAAAGTAGCCATTACTAAAGCTTCAAACTCATGCTCACTAACTACCTCTCAACTCAGAATGATGGCCACAATGCAGCCCCAAATTAACTCTCACCTTCACAAATGTCTAAACAAGCATGAAAGGTGATCACTTGGCAAAGGAAAGAAGAAGGAAGAAGAAGAGAAGAAGAAGAAGAAGAGGAAGAAGAAGAAGAAGAAGAAAGGTGGCAGCAGCAGTCACGTAGGAAAAATGAGGCACCTAGGGTTTTGTGCCTTAGTGTGCCTATATATAGGCAAAGTCACTAATCGCGCAGTATTAGCCTTAATCGCAAAGTAAAAGATCTTTAGCGCGGTGTCCACGCTATCAGCGCGGGACTTTCTGCCATTTTTTTCTAATCCACGCTGCTAGCGTGAATACCACGCTATCAGCGTGGACTTAGCATTTTTTTTAACTTTTAACAATTAAAAACTGAAAGCTAACATCTAAACTAAGAAACTTTCCACTGGGTTGCCTCCCAGCAAGCGCTTGTTTAACGTCACGAGCCTGACTGGAACCTTGATTACTCAGGTGAAGTTAAAGGGACAGAAATTGTCTCCCTATTCACAGGTTCTCCATAGTAGAATTTCAGCCGATTCCCATTTACCTTAAAGGGTCTCTCAGCATCAAGAGGAGAGATCTCAATGGTACCATATGGGAATACATTTGTCACCACAAAAGGACCAGACCAACGAACCTGGAAACAACCTCAGTCGAGAGTTGTACAATAATACCTGTTGACCAGGTGCAAACTCTTTGTGCTTGATCTTGCTATCATGCCACAGCTTAGTCTTCTCTTTGTAAATCTGTGCACTTTCATATGCAGTTCTTCTGAACTCATCAAGCTCATTCAGCTGTAGTATTCTCTTCTTTTGAGCTCCTGATGGTTCAAAATTTAAAAACCTTGTAGCCCACAAGGCTTTGTGTTCTAACTCCACTGGCAAATGACAAGGTTTGCCATACACCAATTGATAAGGTGACATGCCAATTGGAGTTTTGAACGCAGTTCTGTACGCCCAGAGTGCATCATCAAGCTTCTTAGCCCAATCCTTCCTAGAAATTCCCACTGTCTTTTCTAGGATTCTTTTTATCTCCCTGTTGGAGATTTCAACTTGCCCACTAGTCTGGGGATGATATGGTGTGGCTATTCTGTGTCTCACCCCATATTTAACTAGCAAGCTCTCAAAATGTTTATTACAAAAGTGGGTACCCCCATCACTGATAATAGCCCGAGGTACTCCAAACCTTGTAAAAATATTTTTCCTCAGAAAAGTGACAACCACTTTAGCATCATTGGTGGGAAGAGCAACAGCTTCCACCCACTTGGAAACATAATCCACAGCAACAAGGATATACTGGTTGGAATAAGATGATGGAAATGGCCCCATAAAGTCAATGCCCCATACATCAAACAGCTCTACCTCTAATATATTATTCAGAGGCATCTCATCCTTGCGTGAGATATTACCTGTTCTCTGACACTTATCACATTTTTCCACACAATCCTTCGCATCCTTAAAGAGTGTCGGCCAATAGTAACCGCTTTGCAAGACTTTCTGAGCGGTTCGATTACCTCCAAAGTGGCCTCCATAGTTGGAAGAATGGCAATGCCACAAAATTTGACTCATTTCAAACTCAGGGACACATCTGCGAATGATCCCATCAGCACATTGAAAATAGAGATGTGGATCCTCCCAGAAATATCGCCTTACATCTCGCAAAAATTTCTTCTGTTGTTGCCTTGTAAGGTTAGGAGGCAACTCCCTTACAACTTTGTAATTGGCGAAATCTGCGAACCATGGAGGAACAAAGACTGCCATTACCTTTTCATCAGGAAAATAGTCATTGATTTCTTTTTCCGGACTATCTTGTAACTCTTTTGCCTGAATTCGGGAGAGATGATCAGCCACTTTGTTCTCTACTCCAATTTTGTCTCGGATCTCCAAATCAAACTCTTGAAAGAGTAGCATCCACCTCAGCAGTCGTGGTTTAGCATCCTGCTTAGTCATCAAAAACTTAATAGCAGAATGGTCAGTGAAAACAATGATTTTAGATCCTAACAAGTAAGGTCTAAATTTGTCCAGTGCATAAACCACTGCTAACATTTCTTTCTCAGTTGTTGCATAATTAACCTGAGCATCATTCAAAACTTTGCTAGCATAGTAAATGACATGTAACAATTTTTCCTTACGCTGACCAAGGACTGCACCAATTGCATAAGCACTGGCGTCACACATGAGTTCAAACGGAAGGTTCCAATCAGGAGCTGTAAGCACAGGAGCTGTAGTAAGCTTCTCTTTCAACAAATGGAATGCCTTTGAACATGCATCATCAAACACAAACTCAGAGTCTTTCACCAAGAGTTGGCTCAATGGTTTAGCAATCTTGGAGAAATCCTTGATGAACCGCCTGTAAAAACCTGCATGTCCTAGGAAACTCCTAACAGCATTTACATTTACGGGAATGGGAAGTTGTTCAATTAACATCAATTTTGCTTTATCAACTTCAATCCCAGCATTAGAGATTTTATGTCCCAGTACTATACCTTCAGTTACCATAAAATGACACTTTTCCCAATTCAGAACAAGGTTAGAGTCATTACATCTCTTTAAAACTTTAGACAAATTATTCAAACAAGAATCAAATTTTGAACCAAAAACAGAGAAGTCATCCATAAATACCTCTAAACATATCTCCACCATATCAGAAAAGATAGAGAGCATACACCTTTGGAAAGTGGCAAGTGCTTTGCAGAGGCCGAACGGCATTCTTCTGTATGCAAAGACTCCAAATGGGCAAGTAAAAGCTGTCTTTTCCTGGTCTTCAGGAGCTACAGGTATTTGGTTGTAGCCTGAATAACCATCCAAGAAGCAATAATAAGAGTGGCCCGCCAGTCTTTCCAGCATTTGATCAATAAAAGGTAGTGGGAAATGATCTTTTCGAGTAGCTGTGTTCAATCTTCTGTAATCTACACACATTCTCCAACCTGTGATAGTTCTGGTTGGGATCAACTCTTGCTTTGCATTGGTAACTACTGTCACACCACCCTTCTTTGGTACTGTTTGAACTGGGCTTACCCACGCAGCATCAGAAATTGGGTAAATCATTCCTGCATCAAGAAGCTTTACAACTTCTTTTCTCACCACCTCCTTCATTGTTGGGTTTAATCTTCTTTGTGGTTGTCTCACGGGTTTGATATCATCTTCCATGAGAATCTTATGTGTACAAAAAGAAGGATTTATGCCCTTCAAATCAGTAATAGACCATCCTATAGCGGTCTTGTGAGCTTTCAAAACTTCAACCAGCTCCTTTTCTTGGTCTGAAGAGAGGTCTTTGTTGATGATTACTGGATAAGTATCACCATCTCCCAGGAACACATACTTCAAAGTGTCGGGCAATGGTTTCAGTTCAACCTTAGGGGCACCAACCTCTACATCTTCAGCTTTTTCTTCTAGCACTTCCACAGTAATTCCTTCTTTTTCAAAGGGTATATGATCACGAGCTCTCAGCTCATAATCAATCTCCTGAGGACGCTCCTTCTTGTGTTGAATGGTTTCATGAAAAGAATCAACCTGGAAACAATCATTATTCTCAGCAGGTCTCTTCATAGCTTCTGAAACATTGTAGATGATCTCCTCATCATTCATTCTCAGTTTGATCATCCCTTGTTCAACATCAATTAAAGCTCGGGCTGTAGCCAAAAAGGGTCTTCCTAAGAGCATGGGTTTCTCACTTCCTTCTCCCATATCTAACACCACAAAGTCCACAGGAAAGATAAACTTATCAACCTTGACAAGAATATCTTCTATAATCCCATTAGGTTTCCTCACAGATCTATCAGCCAATTGGAGAGATACCTCGGTAGGCTTCAATTCTTCAATCCCCAAAGATTTGTATATTGAAAAGGGCATTGGATTAATACTAGCCCCAAGATCACATAAGGCTTTTCCAATGCCAATATCACCAATAGTAATAGGGATATTAAAACTCCCCGGATCACTAAGCTTATCTGGGAGTTTTCTGCTGAATAAAAGCACTACACTCCTCAGTGAGTGTTACAGTTTGGCATTCTTGTAGCTTCTGCTTCCTGGATAAAAGATCCTTCATAAATTTTGCATATCCAGGCATATTTGCTAGAGCTTCAGCGAAAGGAATATTGATGTGTAGCTTCTTGAAAATGTCCAAGAATCTATCATAATGTTTGTTATAGGCTCCCTTCTTGAATCTTTCTGGATAGGGTGCCTTAGACATCACATATTCGTGGCTTAACTCATGCTTTTTCTTTGCCATAACCAGTTGCTCTTCAACCTGTTCTTTTTCAACCACAACTTCCTTTTCACTTTCGTGCACAATTACCTCAATCTCTGGTTCAATCGCTTCCTTATTCTGTTCCTCCTTCCCCTTTGTTTTGTCTTCCATATTTACTGCTGGTTTTGTTGGAACTGTCAATACTTTACCGCTTCTTGTGGTAATAGCCATACAGTCATCCTTTGGATTGATAACTGTATTGCTTGGAAAGGTACCTGGAATTCTCTCTGTAAATTGCTTGGCCAGCTGGCCTATCTGATTCTCCAGGTTCTTGATGGAAGCATTTGTATTTTTATTGTTGGCTCTAGTCTCCTCCATGAAAGCATTGGTATGTTGAGCCATCTCATTAGAAGCCTTAGCCATTTGAGCAAAAGCTTTTTCCCACTCAGCTGGCTCTCTTTGTTGATTCTGTGAAGATTGAGCATAATTGTTGTTATTGTTAGATTTAAAATCCATACCAGATCCTTGAGTCCTCCGCTGAAAATTGTTGTTACCACCAGGGAAATTCTGATTTCGCTGGAAGTTTTGTTGTTGTGAGGACGCTGATCATACCAGATCCCATTCACCTGTAATTGTTGAAGTGAATCTTCTGATAATGGATTAGGACACTCACTGGATTCATGACTTTCTTGGCATTTATCACAAACCAGAGGAGTTGTTTGAACCTTTGACACTTGAAACTTGTCAAATTTCTCACTCAAGCTGTCAAACTTTTTAGACAATGATATTACATCATTGTCTGCTGGTTTTATCACTGCTCTTTTTATGGGAGCTAGTACACTTTCATTCTCATTCCGTGCAAGATTTTTGATCAAATCAATAGCTTGCTCGGATGTACTCTCCCGGATAGAACCTCCAGCGGCACTATTTATTATCATCCTTGTTTCAGGAGTGATTCCATTGAAGAATATTGCCACTTTTCTATCATCATCTCCTTCATAATGTGCACACTTCCTGTTAAGTTCCTGAAATTTGTTCCATGTTGCACAAAGTGATTCTCCTTCCAGCTGGCGAAAATTTGTGATTTCATTCACCAGCTGATTATATTTCTCCATGGAAAAGAAATGAGCAAAGAATTTGCTTGACAAATCTTCCCATGTAAGGATGCTATTTGCTGGCTGTCTTTCAATCCATCGCAACGCTTTTCCCTTAACAGCAAAAGGAAATAACCGGAGCCTGATAGCATCGGTAGATACTCCATTGTGCTTAGTTGTATCACAGACCATCAGGAATCGGTCTATGAATTCATGAGGATCTTCATCATCAGCACCAGAAAATTGAACCCTCTCCACCAAAGAAATCAATGATGGCTTCAGTTCAAAGTTGTTGGCCTCCACATTTGGCCTGACTATGCTTGAGTTGGCTCTGTTGAATACTGGGGTGAGAATTGTATTCAACAGTCTTGGAAGTTGATTGTTTGCATTTCCTCCTCTACCATGACCGGCATTGTTGTTTTCTGCCATCTCTTGAGTTGGTTGTAAAGGTGTGTCCTTAGAATCCTCCCAAATGATTTGTCTAGCAGCTTTCCTTAGTTGCTTTTCGGTCCTTGCAATTTCAGAATCAATCACAAAGTCCTTAGGCGGAAGCCTACCTCGCATAAAACTCAGGAAAAATTATTAGTAGCACCTGAACAAAACAAACAAAATAAAAAAGAATAAAAAATAAAATTCAATCTCAAGGATCAATGGTTATTTGTAATATTGAATTTTCAGTCCTCGGCAACGGCGCCAAAAACTTGATGCACCCGGCAAGTGTACCGATCGCACAAGTAATAAAGTGATAAGTATAAGATCGTCTCCATAGGGATTGTAAAACAATTACTACGATAACCAGTCCTCTTAAGTTGGACAAATCGATTGTTTGTTGACAAATAATTGTAATTTAAATTAAATGATAAGAAAAGTAAAAGACTTGTTTTTATGTTTTTGTTAAAAAGGAATAAAATAAGAACGAAAATGAATGTTTTTGTAAAAAGATATGAGAAAACACTGCAGCCAGGGTACATTCACCAAATGATCCCACTTTTTACTCTAGATTGATTCACAATATTCATTGAGATTAATAACTCAGACAAATTATCATCTTAAGAATAATTAGTTAGATCCCAATCCCTTGGTGATCTAACCCTTTGATTCAATTGGAATCCTAATCCCTTAATAATCCTGCATGAAGTTAAGCATTACGCAAATAAATCCAATGACTGCGATTTATACAAGTTTATCCCTAGAACATGCATAAATCGTCATCTTTATCTCCTTTCAGAATCAGAACCCCAATATTCCTATTGCGAGCCCTAATCCCCAGAATATCATCCCCTATTAGTTTGATCAGATCTAACAGAAATAATAACAATACGCACAAGATAAAGATGAAGTATATTAAAATCAACATACAGAGTGATTAAATCCTTCGTATCAGATGTTCACAAAGGGATCATGACCCTGACTACAGTAAATAGACCTAGCCAATCAACATCATGATCGCTGATCTGAGATTCAACATAAACTTAAAGAAAAAGAGAAAAGAAAATACGAGAACGGGATGACGAACAATGAACACGAAGAACGAATTCCTCTCTTCCATGTCGGATCTGCCTCCAGGGTTTCTATGTATCTCTTCTTTCAAGGTTGAGCTCTATTTATAAGGGACCTTGACCTAATTTTTCAAATTCCAAATTTCAATTGTTCGCACCTCCCACGCTGTGGGCGTGGGAGGCTCTGCCATTTTTGCTTCCCCCGCGCTGCAAGCGCGGGGGTTTCTATCCAACTTGTGCTTTTCACGCTGCAAGCGCCATTCCCACGCTTGTAGCGTGGGCTTTTAGTTTTTTCTTTGTCCTTTTTATCTTCAATTTGTGCATTTTTCCTGTGAAATCAACACAAAATCAGTATAACACCTTATATTCAGATATTTGACAAATTCAACAGTTATTTCGCCTTTCTTGCATCAGATTGAGTCATATTCTTCCTCTTTTTGTCTTAAAATTCCTCATATGTGCATCGCATATCACTTCCATCCTTTTTGGTTGGGATTTTATATCCCTCTTCAACAATGTTCCAAATTCTTAAATCATTGGACTCAAGAAATATTTTCATCCGACTTTTCCAATAAGCATAATCGTTGCCATTAAAGAAAGGATGTCTTGTAGTTGAAGTTCCCTTAAGAGGCATATAATTGTTCAAAGAGACCATCCCTTCTCTTGAAGCGGTTAAGCTCTTTATATAAGAGTTCAAGCTCTTATACCACTTGTTGGACAAGTGGCCTCAAACTCAAGAGGGAGTGAATTGAGTTTTAATTTTTTTTAGAAATGCATCACTTTCCTTTTTGAAAACAAGTTTCTTAAGATCAAATAATTTACTACACGTAGAGACTAAATAATAGTAAATAACTCAAGTAAATAATTGACAAGATATGAAATAAATATGTTCAAATGATCTAACAATTCTTATGTAAAGATAAGAGTTAGAGATATTGCAAACGAGATGTATCCTGGTTCGGTCACCACCACTGTGACCTACGTCCAGAATGAAGCTGCTTTGTCAACTTTCACTATTCGGTTGAGCTTCAAGGGTGCTCAACAAACCACTACAATATCCTCCAAGACTTCAATCACTTGGAGACTATCATTTTTCCTTCACATACACAAGGGTTCACTCCCCTCTCAATTCAAGAAGTAAGATTGATGTGATTAAGAATGGCTAAGTACTCTCAAAGTACAGATTATACAAATTGAAGCACTAATAGGTGTATAGCTTTACAAGAAAGATGAGCTCAAGTGTATGCAATGGTCAAAGTGAGTGATTAATGAGCAATAATTGGCTAGAATGAGTAATAAAAGTTTAATAATTGATCTATAGTCGTGAAATGTTCTTCACTATTGATGTGGATATTTATATTGACACCTCAAATAAAACTAGCTGTTTCTAGCCATTTATAGCCGTTGTGATCCATACATATCCGGATATTTGTCGGGCTCATATCCGGATGTTGTATCTGGATATGGTATCCAGATATTGATATCCGGATATTCTCAATGCAATATCTGGATATTTCATGGAAGCACCCTTTTTGCACGAATTCAGAATTTCTTTTCTTTCAAAATGGTTTCTATGACTTGGAATGCATGTAATTGGTTATGGAAACTGTCTAGAAGTGTTTAAATCATGTAGGTACCTTTCTGAACCAATATTGGGCATATCAAACCATTTATTTTGTCATTGCTTTAAAAATGCATTCTTTTTAAAATAGATGAGCAACTTAGGATCATGAATAAGTCTGATTGCACCGTGCAAAGGCCGCTTCGTGCTTAAGTTATATCAAAGGCCTTTTAATGCATGTTTGACTTGTTAGATCAAGGTTCTTTAAGCACTTTATGATTAGGTAACTATATGAATAAACTTGAGCTCATGCAATGCTAGAATTTATACACCTTTACATATTTTTCCTAAGTCCTAAATGAGTAAACCAGTGAGATATTTGGACTTGGCTTGATGCTTGAGACTTGATACTTGAATTGCTTTTGGATGTTGTTTTCTCCTTGAGCTTTTCTCTTTGAGTTTGTTTGTTATCATCAAAACTATATTGACGTGCAATCATCAAATGTATTAACTTTGAGTACGTGGTAACCACATCATCATTTTGATTCTTCAGCATGGAGCAGACATCAGTATGGACGAGGTCAAGAATATACCTGCGTCTTCTAGGTTGATCCGGTTTCACAAAAGAAACCCCGATGCTGCTTTCTAGCTAGGCAGTGCTTGCAACTCTCCATCGCTTGGCCTTTCAACCCGGTCAGTAATCCTTTATTGTTTAGGATTTGGAGCCCTTTCACGCTTATGTGGCCGAGGCGCTTGTGCCATAGCTCCAAGCTAGGTCCATCTTGGACAGAACTGGCTTCTCCGCCATTAATCTTTCCTTGCATCACGTACAAGGAGCCTTCCTTCTTAACTCGGGAAACAACCAAATTTCCCTTGGCCAGCTTCCATCTAACACTACTGAAGTAGTTCACAAACCCGACATCATTTAGCTTGCCTACCGAGATTAGGTTCAATTGCATGTCAGGAACATGCCTTACATCTTTCAACACAAGTCGAGACCCAACATCTGTGGTCAGGGTCACATCACCGACACCAACAATCTTGCTAGTCACTTGATTTCCCATCTTCACGATTCCATAATCACCACCTTAAAAAGAGGAAAAAAATCTTTGTGTGGAGTAACATGGAAGGAGGCACCAGAATCAAGAATCCAGGTGCAGTCATCATATGCAACATTCAAATAATTATCCTCACTAAAGAAGAATATCTCGGCATTCGAGTTGGCAGCCACCGCAGTAGTTCTCTTGTCTTCCCTCTTCTTGGGAATAATCTGATCCGGCTTCACAGAGCCATTTTTAACGTCATTCTGTAAGGTCCAGCAGTCTGGCTTCTTATGACCTGTCTTTCCACAATAGAAGCACTTTAAATCATATCTCGGCTTTGATCGACCTTTGGACTTTCCTCTTCTATCACGATCTTGATCTTGGCTCTTGCTTCTACCCCAGGAGTCAGATTTCTCTTTGTTCTCTACAACGTTGGCCTCAAAGGTACTCGAAACACCTTGTTCTCTTCTCCTTGCTTCTTCATTCAGGAGGCTATTTGTCACGACATCCATCTTCAATTTTCCATCTGGAGTCGAATTACTCAAAGTCACCACCAGAGTATCCCAGCTTTCTGGTAGCAAGCTCAACAGCAGTAAAGCCTGCATCTCGTCAGCAATTTTAATCTCAGCCTTTGACAACTGATTTACAATACCTTTGTAGGTGTTGAGGTGCTCTATCATGCTCATGTCGTCCTTGTATTCCAACTTCACAAGTCGGCGAACCAAGTATGCTTTGTTGTTGGGAGTCTTCTTCTGAATCATGGACTCTAGCTTCGTCCACAACTCGTACGCATTCGTGAAATCGGACACGTGCTTAAAGATGCTTTTGTCAATGTATTTTCTGATTGTAGCTGCTGCCTTACGACTCTGGATCTCCCACTCCTTATCGGTCTTGCATGCCGGTCTCTCATCAAGGATAATGGGCTCATGTAAATCTTTGCAATAGAGATGATCTTCCATCATTGGTCTCCAATAGATGAAATTGTCTATGGTCAGCTTGAACATGTCTCCATCATAGGTTATGCCACTGATCTCCATCTCGTCTCCCTCAGAACCCGTCGAACTCGGGCTCTGATACCACTGTTGGGAATTCGATTCCCTCAACTTGGCTTATGGACCTTTTCTCGGAAGACAGTCAACAAGATCCTGGATCTCGAATCTCAGCAATCCTACCTCGGCCTGAATTTCACCAGTCGGGCAGCGCAGCGAAAAATGAAAAACACAAAGAGGAGAGAGAGAGAGAAAGAAAGAGACAAACAGTTTTAACATGGGAAAACCTTCTCCAATGAAGAAGTAAAAACCCACGAGACCTATTCCAGATCAAACGTCCACTATGAAAATAATGGAGACAAAGAATCAAAATACACCAATGTAGTGGTTAACATAACGTCTCCAACAATGGTTATAATCTACCTCCCTAGAGATGTTTAACTCAAACTCTCTCTAGAGATCTCTCAAAATACAAAGCACAAAGCTTAGTTCACAAATCTCTCAAATAATTTTCTCTGAAATTTTCTCTGAAATTTTCTCTATTCTAACCTAGCCTCCACCCACAACTAATGAATATATAGAGGAGGTGGAATCTAGGGTTAGGGTTTTAGGAAACCCCTCAATGGGTTTGGGCTTAGCATTGAAGGAGAAAGCCCAACAATTTAAACTTCGAAGGCGTCAATTAACTGAAGCATAGGAACAACTATGGCATGAAGAAGAATGTTATTAACATATCTTTTGCCGTGAAATATCATGTTAGACTCTATTAAATAACTCAAGACTCATTTTCTAGATTTTAATTAATAACAATACTAAAAAGAAAGTATACAATATCTACTAAAAATAAGAGAGTGTAGAATTTGTCAGAACATGAAATATGCTTATTATTAAAAAACAAATTCCTTTTGTTATAAGGAAAGCTAAAGTTTGTACTCTGGTGTTTCAGAGCATGCTATAAGAATGTGAGTTTTTAAAATAAATAAAGGAGGGGGGCCGAAAAAAGAAGAGAAAAAGAGATAAATAAGTAAGAATTTGGCATTTTCCTGTGTAATTAATATGCAATTAGGAAAATATTTTCTATGCTCCAGAACCATCCAATAACTTAGTGTTCTCTTTCACAACATTAATTTTTTTTCTTTTTTATCCTTATTATTTATCATCTTTTCCATTTTTTACCCTCTCATTTATATAAAGGGTCCACCCAAAAAATGATGGTCCCGAAGCATTAAAAATGCTCTTCGCGATCAAGGAGAAAAAGTTAAAGCCAAATATGCAATGGTATTTTCTTTCATGCAGAGTATTGGACATTGAAGGGACATTGACTATTGCGTCACATTTTTTAAAACTAATTTCTAGTTTCCATGGTGGTCTAACTTTTTGCCAAAATGCCACGATGGTAACCCACTGTCAATGGCAGTAGATTTCAACTATCACGTGGCGCGAAACCTGAGGCCACGAGACCCGTTGTCAGTGGCAGCAAGTTTTGTGTGGTTGTAACGGTAAAAAAAAAGCCTGCATGTTGGACATGTGGCAGTATATGAGAAACCCACAGGCAACTGACAACAAGTTTTTGTAAGCCTACTGCATGTCCCTCATGCACCAGAATATTGATCGTTTTGACCACTTGAAATCTGCTGCCACTAATAGCGGGCTTGCCACCATGGTATTTTGGCAAAAAGTTATACCATTGTGGCATACTGGAAATTAGTTTTTAGAAGTGTGATAATACAATCAGTGTTCCAACACTGAACAACGAATAAAAGGCCAAAATGTCAGAGTGACAAACCCGTTGTCGGTGGCAATCGGTTTGAATTGCCATATGGCACGAAATGATAGGCCACCAAACTTGCTATTAGTGACAACAAGTTTGAGTGGTGAGATCGATCAACCTACTTTCTACACCAGCAATCAGGTACACGTGTCAGGTTGTCAGAAACTCGTTGTCAGTGGCAGAGAGTTTGGTGGCCTATCAATTCGTAACACACTGCAATTGAAACATGCTATCACTGATAGTGGATTTGCCACCGTAATATTTTGGCAAATTTTTTGAAGCTCATGGCATATCGGTAAATTTTTTAAAAAAATAGTTTCACCTTGGTCAATGAGGCTGCAGCACCTAAACAATGTTCTCCAATGTCATAGAAGCAGGTTTGGTTTTATACTACCACTACCACTGCATAAAAAAAAAAAACAAAAACAAAAAAAAAAACAAAACCTAGGACTCCGAGTCCGACTCTATAGTCCCAAGTTAAATCAAACACTATTTTTCACTGAATCTGATATTGGAGCAGTCAACCTACTCTCAGCTTCTTAATTCCTTCTCTCTCTACTTTTTATGTAACTGTTTGTTTCATAAAAACAAACAAAAAGAAGGGAAAAATATTTATCATTTTAAATGACACAACTTATATCCTTTCACTCTCGTAAAGAGGTGGGACTCACACCTTTATTTATTTTTGTCAACTCTCTCTTTTCCTTTTTCTATCTCTTTCTCTCTCTTGAAATGACATAACTTTATATCCTTTAAAATAACACATACTTTACCCACAAAACAAACGCTAAATTTCATTAAAACAAACAAACAGTAATGCTTTTACTTTTTGTGTAACCGTATAGTCAAATGTAGTTAGCCACTAGCATAATTCAAGTAATTATGGCAGGAAGGAATTAGAATATCTGTAGCGAAATCTTCTTATAGACAAAATATCTTGTACATGACAAGGTCACCGAATTTTATTGATTTGTTTGATATTGGGTTGAATCTTCGATGTTTATATTTCTCACTGCATCAAGTCATAAGCATTTTTCGTTTTTAAATACCTCGTACATATAAAAGTGCGATGATAATCTAATATCATTTTATAATATTTTACAGCATTAGTGACATTTGAAGATCAAACGCAACAAGATATCTCTTATTCTCATTTGTTGCACCTGAGTTAGAAACTAAAAAGTAATTTCAATATTATTATGCGAATTATAGTAACGCCACCCTGTGTAGCTGTTTTGACACCCTGCACCAAAATTTTAAAACTCAATTTTATTATTCTTGATCGAAATGTCGACGAAGGCAATATCATCATTTTTTCAAGACAAAAAATATGGTAGTACATGTGTACCATTTGAGAATCAATGGGAAAGAAAACTTCCCAATCCACCCATGTTTGGGAAAAAAAGTAAATACTCTGAGCTAACAAGAAAATTAATCTTTGATACTTTACACCATAGAAAACCATGTAATCCATGTTTTAGTAAAGGTAAATGTGTGAGAGAATGGAAACACGTAAAGGAGATGAGTGTGAGATACTCCACCTGAAACAATGATGAAGCTTAGAATTAGGCCATCATAACTCATAAGTAATTTGATAGTTGATTCCCTACCTATTCATCGGTTCCTTTTCTTAGATAGATGGATAAAGATATAAAGTAACTGAACAGAGAAAAAGGGCTATCAGGAAAAAATATTGCATATTTAAATTATGAAGAAATTAAAAGGACGAAAACAATAGGAGATTTTTGCCTTATACAGTGATTAATGCCTCTTATATAATTAATTCTCAACTATGCACAACTCCACACATTTTTTGTATAAAATCGATGATAAAAATTTAAACAGAACCGACTACATTCAGACACAGAATTGTAAAGACTAACGACAACAATAATGCACAACTACAGACCATATTATATAAAAGTGATAGTAATAATTTTGAATAGAACCAAGTAATTTCAGATACATAATAGAAATCATATCATATGGGTAGTACTTTTTGTAATATCTTACCACGTAAGGCCAGAACTCATTGGTTACAAGGGTTTACCATCAAATCAGAAAACAATGTATAGTTATTAATTACAAAAGGGTGGTGGGTCAATGTTACAAATGAAAGGCCTAAATCAGTTTCGAGAGTTGGAGCATCATCTTGGGCTAAGGATTACATTGTTTAACTAGCCCAAGATGGCCCAGTATGATTGTTGAGTCCATTATAGATATTATGTGAGAATCTTTATCAGTAAGTGTTATTTTCTTTCCCTTTCTTAGTCGGTTGCTTAGGTGGCAACTTTGCAAATGCAGTTACACGGTTAGTGCATTCTGTTTCCTTTAAATAGCTTTTTGCTTGTAATTCTGAGGTATTCAAATTAAAATCCAGATTTAATTGTTTCTTTTTCCCTCTTGTTTTTCCTTATCTTCTTGATCTTTCATTGAGATATCCGAATAGGATCCGCTATCCTATCATTGGTGCTTTCATCTCTTTGAACTTCAACAAGATTTCATTATGCGTGTTCAAGAATTGGCAGATGAAGTTAGTGCGTTCCAGACTCGTGTTGATCGGACCTTGGAGGACCTGCAAGCTAGGGTTGAACAATGTTTCATCGAACACCAGAATCAATTCCTCAGTCTTACCGTGCAAATGCAGGAAATACATGCAGCGGTGGTTGGATCTGCGGCTCAGGCACATGGTGCTCAGTCTGCTGCTATGCATGATTTGGGCGGAACTTCGCAAACGCGATTTGGTACTGATGATCCTCGTTCGTTCCTGAAGTCGATTCGAATGGAGTTACCTCTCCTCAACGGAACAGATCCGAATAGTTGGATCTTCCGTACGAACCTTTATTTTGGTTTGCAACAGGTGCCTGATTCGATGAAGTTGAAATTGGCGGGAATGCGTATGGAAGGCTTAGCAGGTCCTTGGTTTCACTGGCTTTTCAACGGTGGTTCTGTTCAATCCTGGGAGCAATTTAAGCTGGCGATTAGGCAGCGATTTGGCAGCACGGCATACACTGATTTGCGGGGAGTGCTTTCGAAACTCACACAGGAAGGAAGCTTGAATGATTATATTAAAAATTTTGAGGCCTTGATCAATCAGGTCACGGATTTTTCTGATGACATCTTAATGAGTTTCTTTGTATCTGGTTTGCTTCCAGATTTACGCAGGGCTATTCAGCTACATTCTCCTACCACTCTTCACCAAGGAATGCAGCTAGCTCTTACTTATGATGCTCATTTCGTGGAATTGCACTCTTCTTTTTCATCTCTAGGTGCTAAGAAGAGCTTTGTTAAAAGTTCTTATACTGTGGAGCAACCCAAGGCACTGCCTGCCATATTACCGAGTGATAAACCTGATTTACCATCTAATGTTCCATTTAAAAGATTGAGTAATGAGGACTTGCGTAAGAGGAGGGAGCTGGGATTATGCTACACTTGTGATGAGAAGTGGAATTCTAGCCATAAGTGTCCTTCTTTTCTTTTCTTGTTGGTGGGTGAATTTGATGATCAAGTGGAGGAATCCGATGAACAGATTGTGTGGCAACCTGAGGTAGTACAAGAAGTTTATCAGGAAGCTGCCTTACATTCCTTGAAAGGGGATATAAATCCTCGAGCACTTAAATTTCGCATCCAATTCAGAGGTCAGTGCATTGCCATCCTTATTGACTCTGGTAGTTCTCACAATTTTGTCCAGAAACATCTAGTAGATGCTGTTGGTTTGTCTACTGTGAAAGTCCCTCGAATGCGTGTTTTCTTGGGTAATGGGGAGTTCTTGGTATGTGATAGGAAATGCTTGAATGTACCCTTGGAGATCCAAGGTTATTGTTTCTGTGTTGATCTGTGGGTTATTACTTTGTCTGGCTTTGAGGTGATTTTGGGCATTTCTTGGCTGAGCAGTTTGGGTAGGGTCATTCATGACTACTCTGAGTTGTCCATGGAGTTTGTGTCTCACGGCAGCAGGGTGCTTTTGCATGGGAATTGCATTGGTCGAAAGGATACACCTGTTGTTCAGCAATGTTTCACATTCACAGGTGAATTGTTACAGAAGGTTCCTGCTATTGTGCCAGAATTGTTGGCACTGAAGTGTGTAATTCCTCTTGCTGTGTGGGAAATTTTAGTGCGGTTTCAGTCAGTTTTTCAATTACCTCAAGGACTGCCTCCTTCGCGGAATTGTGATCATGCAATACATCTAGTTGCAGGAGCTCATCCAGTCAATGTGCGGCCATATAGATATGCCCACCATCAAAAGGAGGAAATTGAAAAACAAGTTTCGGACTTATTAGCTTCTGGCTTAATTAAAGAGAGTAAAAGTCCTTTTTCTTCTCCTGTGTTGTTGGTTAAAAAACATGATAATTCTTGGCGAATGTGCATTGATTATAGGGCCTTGAATAATATTACTGTTAGGGATCGTTTTCCCATCCCTACCATTGATGAATTGTTGGATGAACTTCAAGGAGCACGGGTGTTTACCAAGTTAGACTTGAGGAGTGGTTATCATCAGATTTTGTTAGTTCCTGAAGACACACCCAAGACTGCATTTTGGACTCATGAGGGGCACTATGAGTTCTTGGTAAAGCCATTTGGCTTGACCAATGCACCCTCCACTTTTCAGGCAGCCATGAATCACATGTTTCGACCTTATCTTCGCAAGTTCATCATTGTTTTTTTTTTTATGATATTCTCATCTATAGTGGATCAATGGGGGATCATTATGATCATCTTGTCTTAACCTTGAGCTGTTTGCAGGAGAATCTGTTCATGGTTAAAGTCAGCAAGTGTTCTTTTGCATTGGAGGAAGTGGAATATTTAGGCCACTTGGTTTCGGGTTCTGGTGTGAAGGCTGACCCTAAAAAAATTGAAGCAATGCAAAATTGGCCCTTACCAACGACCATCAAACAGTTGAGGGGGTTTATTGGTCTTACAGGGTATTATAGGAGGTTTATTAGGCATTATGCTTCAATTGCCTCTCCTCTCACAGACATGTTGAAGAAAGATGCATTTTCCTGGACACTGGAGGCTGCTAAAGCTTTTGAAGTTCTCAAAGCTGCCATGACAGCAACTCCTATTTTGATTCTCCCTAATTTTTCCTCACCATTTATTGTGGAGACCGATGCTTCATCTAAAGGAATCGGAGCTGTGTTAAAACAACAAGATCATCCTATTGCCTTTTTCAGTAAAAAGCTTGGACCTCGGATGCAGGTAGCTTCTACCTATGTGAGGGAGTTGTATGCTTTAACTGAGGCTGTTAAGAAATGGCGGCACTACCTATTAGGTTCGAAGTTTATAATTCGCACTGACCATAGGAGTTTGAAAGAGCTACTTATGCAAACAGTGCAAACTAATGAACAGCAGAAATATGCCTACAAACTCATGGGATATGATTTCACCATTGAGTATAAGCCAGGCACAACTAATGTAGTGGCTGATTCCTTATCACGATGCTTTGATGAAGATCCTGCAGGTATGACTTATTCCTTGCTGTCTGAAGTCACATTTCCACTACTTGATCAGATTAGAGCTGAGAATGATTCTGACCCTGAGCTGAAGGATATTCGGGTGAAACTGACTAATAATGAACTGCCCAATGTAGATATAACTGATAGGAATGGTATTTTGTTCCACAAAAATCGTTATTTCCTTGGTGCAGCTTCTGCTTTGAAAGATACTCTCTTGCAGGAAGCCCATTCCACTTTGACAGGGGGTCATGCAGGTAGCACTCTGTAACGCCTGGCAACTTGCAAGGATTAACGACTGTCCCCACACACTAACACGAGACTTTTCAGCGTGCTTTGTCCTCACTCGCACACTTCCCGGGAAAACTTCCTAGGAGGTCACCCATCCCATAATTGCTCCAAGTCAAGCACGCTTAACTGTGGAGTTCTTCCGATCCGGGCTACCGAAAAGTAGATGCATCTTGTTAGTATAGGTAGTACCAATTAATTCTTATAAGCCATTCCCAACTGTACTGTCCCATACCAGCACAGTCTCTGGAATCCCTCTCTTTCCGGTGTTATTCGATTCATTCATGTACCCCCATCGCTGGAAGCCTGCCAGGAGCCGCTCCTTGTCCGTGCCCTTGCGCACCGGCGATCACTCCCCGCCCTCGTCAGCGCCCGGGATGTTACATGCCCACCAGCTTTCGCCTGGTTCGTCCTCGAACCACACCGTACTGGATGAGAGGCCCTGCTCTGATACCACTTGTAACGCCTGGCAACTTGCAAGGATTAACGACTGTCCCCACACACAAACACGAGACTTTTCAGCGTGCTTTGTCCTCACTCGCACACTTCCCGGGAAAACTTCCCAGGAGGTCACCCATCCCATAATTGCTCCAAGTCAAGCACGCTTAACTGTGGAGTTCTTCCGATCCGGGCTACCGAAAAGTAGATGCATCTTGTTAGTATAGGTAGTACCAATTAATTCTTATAAGCCATTCCCAACTGTACTGTCCCATACCAGCACAGTCTCTGGAATCCCTCTCTTTCCGGTGTTATTCGATTCATTCATGTACCCCCATCGCTGGAAGCCTACCAGGAGCCGCTCCTTGTCCGTGCCCTTGCGCACCGGCGATCACTCCCCGCCCTCGTCAGCGCCCGGGATGTTACATAAAATGTAACACCCCGTTCTAGAACCGGTTTGTTAACATTGACTTATGATATTAAGCGCAGTTACAATCACATTGGTGCAATTAAAATCCGGTTAAATTTTTCTTTTAAAACAAGCCGAATTAAAATTACCCAATTGCGTGACCATAACCATAATACATTGCGGAATAACATACTTAAAGCTTAATACCATACTTTCATTTCATTTATTATGGTCTCCATTTGCCCATTATATTATAGGATTTTTCATTAGTTACGCGGGGGTTCAAACCGCGCTCAAATCGGAGCACCGTAGCCCAAGTTATGAGATTTCTAAGCGACAGGTGCTGAAGCAGCAGATCCCCGGCGCTGACAGCGCCACAGTGGCGCCCTCAGCGCCAGCGCCACTGCCTCATTTTGGCAGTCTGGCGCCCATAGCGCCAGACAACAGGGCTGTGTACCCAAAACAGGGCAATTTGACCTTCCTGTGGTATTTTAACCATAACTTTAGTTATACTTATCCAAATTACACAATCTTGGTCTCTATGGAAAGCTAAGAAACATATCTACAACTTCCATCAAGACACAAAGGTCCAAATCTATCGTATAGGATACGAAAATTGGACAACAAGACAGGGTACCTTTGTTTTAAATTGGTTTTCCAACCTAAAGGTCTTCTTTCACCTAATTTACATCATATAATCTTTTCAATACATGAATTCTAGTCTCTCTAGATACTCATACACAAGAGAAGCATGCATATCACAATTGATTCTCCTTTAGCAATCCTATACATGTGAACTACAAAATAACATGCTTAATCAAATGACACAATATCTTCATATGCCCAATCACTTCAAATATGGCCACTTGCCATCAGAGGCTCCTGCAGCATCCTTTCCTGAAAGGGGGCCCCCAACAACACGGGGTGAGATATACGAATATATCACAGTAAACCAGGGGTCCTTGGAGATCACTCCACCCTAAGGTTCACTTTCGATGTGCACATAATCATAACAGTTCAACACATTCTTATCAATAACCATTATATGGACTTCCAAGAGAGATCCTCAAAGGGCTGTTTCTCTTAGGCTCTTACCACATGGAGATCCACATAGGGCTGTTTCCAAGGGAAGTCCTTAACCTCAACCTAGGAACCTCCAAGAGAGATCCACATAGGGCTGTTTCTCTTAGGCTCTAACCACATGGAGATCCACATAGGGCTGTTTCCAAGGGAAGTTCCTACCAATCATCCTCATCATAATACTATCAGTCATAACCTCAATCACAATCCTCAACCATTACCTCATTCATTATTTGCTACCTCTATAACCATTCCTCAATGACTCTTCAACAATCAACATCAACCAATAATCATGAATCAATCATAACATGTATCAATGCATGAATCAATGCATGAGCATACAATTACTATATCATAATTATATATCACATCTAGAAAAACCATTTCTCCTCAACGGAGTATGGTGGAACACTCAATGGGATCAACCCCAAGGTCCAAAGGTTTACCTTGCTCTTCAACTTTCCTCAAAGCTTTCCTTTCCTCAATTGAACACAACCACAAGGGTTGTTCACTCCTCTTGGTTCTCTTGCCTCAACCCTATCAATACAAGGAACACAATCAATCATTCAACTCATCAATTTCCCAAAATGCTAGAACATCCATAAGCCCAAGCATGAATTTTCCCCACATATTGAACAATGACTAAATGACTATCTAAACTCATTTTTACCGTTCATTCATCATCTACAATAACTTTTACAAAGGGATTAAGTTTAAATCAAACTCAAACTCATAAAACCCCAAAAAACACTATTCATCATCTTCAACCTCTAGAAAACTCCATGAACACAAGGTTGGAGAAGTGGAAACTTACCACAATAGGTCACATAATCAAGCAATAGAGGCCTCCTATGCTCCCATGGTTGGAGATGCCATAAAACTACTCAAATCATCAATGGGTCGAATTTTAGGAAGGAGAGATCTCACTCCACAATGCTTCCCACTCAAAACTAAGCTTGGATTATGAAAGATGAGAAGATTTGGAGTGGATTAGGCTTTTGAATCTCTTAAAATGGCCAATGATTGCTCCCCTAGGGTTTCCCCCTTCTCCTTCCTCTTCTCTTCTTTTCTCTCTTCTTTCTCTCTTGATGTAATGTCCCACATCGGTTGGAAAGGAGAACAAAGCATGCCATATATATGGGTGTGGATACCTTTCCTAGTGGAGGCCTTTTGGGGGTAACCCCAGAACGTAAAACCGTGAGTCCCGGAAGGGGGGCAAAGCGGACAATATCTGCTATAGGGATTGGGGCTGTTACAAATGGTATCAGAGCCTGGTCCTGGACCGGTGTGTACAGCGGGGACGCTGTATTCCCAGTGGGGGATGATGTAATATCCCACATCGGTTGGAAAGGAGAACAAAGCATGCCATATATATGGGTGTGGAAACCTTTCCTAGTGGAGGCCTTCTGAGGGGGGGTTCCCACCCCGAAGGGAACAAAGCCGTGAGTGCTCGAGGGCCCGAGGGTTGCCGGCACAGAGCGGACAATATCTGGTTAAGTGTAAGGACTTACTGGAGGCCTTTCCCGGGACGAGTCCCGAGGGAAACAAAACCCTGAGCTAGGCCGAAAGGGGCTAGAGCAGAGGGGACAATATCTGGAAGAGGGACAGTTCCGCTGTGCCACTCTGAAGGAGGCCTTTTGGGGGTAACCCCAGAACGTAAAACCGTGAGTCCCGGAAGGGGGGCAAAGCGGACAATATCTGCTATAGAGATTGAGGCTGTTACAAATGGTATCAGAGCCTGGTCCTGGACCGGTGTGTACAGCGGGGACGCTGTATTCCCAGTGGGGGAGGATGTAATGTCCCACATCGGTTGGAAAGGAGAACAAAGCATGCCATATATATGGGTGTGGATACCTTTCCTAGTGGAGGCCTTTTGGGGGTAACCCCAGAACGTAAAACCGTGAGTCCCGGAAGGGGGGCAAAGCGGACAATATCTGCTATAGGGATTGAGGCTGTTACACACTCGAACATTTCTCAGACTGTCTGCTTCCTTTTATTGGAAGAATATGCCCAAGGAGGTCTAGGAATTTGTTGCCAGGTGTTCTATTTGTCAAGTGATTAAGAATACCACTTCTCCTCCCTTGGGCTGCTTCACCCCTTACCTGTCCCTGATGCTGTCTTCGATGATTTGACTATGGACTTCATCACTGGTTTACCTTGGTCCAGGGGGTTCAATGTTATTTTAGTGGTAGTGGACAGGTTATCAAAGTATGCACATTTTGGTGCTTTGGCTACCCCTTACACTGCTACCAAAGTGGCTTCCTTGTTCTGTGATTTAGTGATCAAGCTACATGGTTTCCCCAAGACCATAATTTTTTACAGAGATTCAATTTTTTTGAGCCATTTCTGGACTCAGTTATTCAAGAATAGTGGAACTAAGTTGAGGACCAGCACCTCGTACCATCCCCAAACAGATGGGCAATCGGAGGTCACTAACCGCTATTTGGAGCAGTACCTTAGAGCATTCTGTCATGAGGAAAATCACAAATGGGCACTGTATTTGATTTGGGCTGAATACCATTACAATACAGCTGTCCATTCTTCAATTGGGATGACCCCTTTTCAAGCTTTATATGGCAAGGCCCCATCAATGATTCCATCCTACATTAAAGGGTCTGTTCGGGTGGAGGCTGTTGATGCTACTCTATGTCATAGGGATGAATTGCTGAAGTATCTTAAGCATCAGTTGCAAGGTGCTCAGAACAGAATGAAGGTTCAATCGGATAAGCACAGAAAGGATGTAGTTTTTTCTGTGGGTGATTTGGTCCTAGTGAAGTTGCAGCCTTATCGACAAATCACTTTGGCTAAGAAACAATGCCAGAAGCTTTCTAAGCGATATTTTGGTCCTTATCCTATTGTTCGAGTGCTTAGTCCTACGGCCTACCAAGTTGGGTTGCCTGATGGCTGTCGTATCCATTCATCCTTCCACATTTCCGTGCTCAAATTGTTCAGAGGAGATAGTGTTGTTCCTGCTATTCCATTACCGGAACTTACCAAGGAAAATCAACCTGTCCAAGCTCCCTTGGCTGCAGTAATGTCCCGTGACATTCCAGCAGGACGTGATCAACGCAGACAGTGGCTTATTCAATGGACCAGCTTACTTCCTGAAGATGCTACATGGGAATTTGAAGATGATCTTCTCATGTTTTATCCAGAATTTCCATTACCTCAGGTGAACCTTGAGGACAAGGTTCTTGTTGCAGCAGGGGCCAATGTTACAAATGAAAGGCCTAAATCAGTCAGGAGAGTTGGAGCACCATCTTGGGCTAAGGATTACATTGTTTAACTAGCCCAAGATGGCCCAGTATGATTGTTGAGTCCATTATAGATATTATGTGAGAACCTTCATCAGTAAGTGTTGTTTTCTTTCCCTTTTTTAGTCGGTTGCTTAGGTGGCAACTTTGCAAATGCAGTTACACGGTTAGTGCATTCTGTTTCCTTTAAATAGCTTTTTGCTTGTAATTCTGAGGTATTCAAATTGAAATCCAGATTTAATCGTTTCTTTTTCCCTCTTGTTTTTCCTTATCTTCTTGATCTTTCACTGAGATATCCGAATAGGATCCGCTATCCTATCAGTGAAGGTAGGTTCCAGATTAGCATAATTCTTGCCTGCAAGTGCATGCTTGCCTTGTTCTAGTGGAGACAGTCAAGTGACAGTAAAACCCATCTTTGCATGATTTCAGGCAACCTGTGGATCAGGATTTTAATTACGAGTACGAAACCAAATGAAAATCTTTGTCGCTATACTGTGAAAGATTTAATTAAATAGTACTTTTATATTTCCCTGAAAGTTTCTTGTTTGGCCAATGATGGAATATATAAATTACCATCATTACCAAAAACTATGGTCCCCCGAAAAACTGTTTTTTTTTTCTTGGTTAAAAAAAAAAAAAAAAAAAAAAAAAAACTGACTACATTCACTCGTTTGATTTATTTTGGATACCTTAGTTATAAGAATAGAACCAATTCAACCCAAACGCTTAAGATGTTGGGTGAGGCTACATTAATGATTTTATATATCTCAATACGCCCCCTCACACTAGAGCCACTGGGCTTGAAGGGTGGACAATGCACAGGTCCACCTACCTGTGCGAACAAAGAATTCCACTTGAAAGAAAGTGAGGGCGGCGAGAATCGAACTCGTGACACGGGGCTCTGATACCATGTAAAGAACCAATTCAACCCAAAAGCTTAAGCTGTTGGGTGAGAGGCTACATTAATGGTTTTATATATCTCAATAATAAGTTCATCAATACAGTTGTATAATTGAAGCTAGAATTGAGTACAAGGTTAGCTACATAGACATGAATCACTTAAAGTATAGGCCTCATCCATATTGAAGGTAGAATTTTAGTTTGTGTTTCCACCCTCCACAATTTTTAAACGGGTGGGGTCACATGTTTTCTGCACATCATGATTGTGGCTAGCATCTTTCCACACCTGCACTAATGATATTCATGGTATCTTTCATCCGTATGTGTGAAAAGAAAAAAACCTCTTTTGTTGTGCCTGTCCCATCTGTCCTCTTCCCATTTTATGGCTGCCATAGAGAAACAAAACTTTTGAGGTAATTTGTAGCTAAACCAATTATTCCTTTTTTAAATGAAGCAAGGCCCATAATTGATTCTTCATCATTGATACCTAGAACTTTAATGGAATTCTTCTTTATGATAGAGCTATAAGCTATTAGCCTATTATTTTAGTTTCATCTACTTTAGCTTGAACAACAAAAGCTTCTTTTAAGTTTTATTTTAAAAAGAGTAAAAATGTTTACTAGGACACCATGCATGTGTTGACATGAATGGTTATATTATTAATGGAATGTAAACTAGAAGGAAGTGGCTACATATCATTTCCAGTTTCAGTTTAAACAAACTAGAAGAAATTAATGCAGATTTGATTCCTGTGTCTCCAGAATAGATACAAGAATCTGCTGTGCCTTATCCTGCAAAGAAAATATAGAGAATTATCAAATATAGCATCAAACAAAGAAACACTTAGCTGTACAAAAAGAAAAAGAAAAGAAAAGAAAAGAAAAAAAGATTGGCCTAACTAAATCATAGTTGTGCTTGGGATCTCAATCTTCAGCTTTGACACAGCTGGACCACTTTGGAGTCAGACTGTCTATAATAAGGGAGCATAATTGAATTGGCATGAAGGAGGAAAGTGTAAAAAGTTATGCACATTTAAAACTCTTTTACTCTATGCTGCTTGTGCTTGGTGCTTGTAGTTCTCTTCTGTTGGATGGGAATAAATTGCAGAGCAACATAGGACCACCTGCCAACTGCACATATTTCTTTGGAAAGAAGAGCTGTAAAGCCTGTAACCTTTGTTCAGAAAAATGAATCCTTTCCAGAAACAAAATTATCAAACACACAGGGATAGAATGAAATGAAGAGCACATGCAACTACATGAAGGGCCGGCTTGGCTCAGCGGTAAGCTTGCTTGCCGTGGTGTGTCGAGGGTCTCTTCAGACACTCAAAAAGTAGGGTATTTATTTGAACTGGGTCGGCCCTTTAATTACCTACCAGACCAAACCATACAGCAAAGGAAATTGATGGCCTCATCATGATTGCCAGATCGATGCAATCTAAGATCATGATTTTTCCAATATTTTTCATATTGAGTAATTGTGATATAGCCACATTAGGATCCATTTATTTTTATTTTTATTTTAGATTTTTTTTCTTCACTCAAGATTCGAATTCAAAATCATTGGTTAAATTGGAATAATCCCTTATCAATTAATTCACATGCTTAGTTGTAGCAACAATGCATTCTAAGTCCATAATTTCTATATAACCCGAGCAAAGGTCTCATCTTTATATCTAAGGAAGTGTTAAACCACTAAATGATGTAACTCAATTAGCACGTAAGAGTTGAGCGCAGGTGGGAAGATGAGAATATGTGTTCAATCATCTCCAGTACCATATTTAGGAGGAGTTTAAAGTCTTGATTCTGGACCCATCCTGAATTCTAAAAAAAAAAGGAGTGTTAGACCACCAGGCAAAAGGAGATCTCTGCTAATGGATTTAACAACCACAATAGTGAGTTTGACTTTAAATCTTAATTCCTCCGTGAATAGGTTAAGTAATAACATTCAAAATATAATAATAAATTTGGCACCAGATATTAACTCAAAATCTAAAAGATATTGAATTTACGGGTCTTTTTCAATTATAAGATACTTATTAAGTTCATTCCTATCTTATATAGAATTTCATTAATCACTTGAATTTTCAACAAGTAGCGAAAGAAACATGTACCTATCACCAATTACTCCTCATTTAGCCTTCTTTTCTGACTTGGACAATGCACTAAACATAAATACGTAGCCCATTGAGTCAGCTCAAGTTATAGATTGTATACAAAATTAATTATTTCTTAGCCAAAGCGGTGTCAGAATCCTAACGGACATGACTAATTCGGTTTCAGATTTGAGTCTTTCCACCCTATTTGAAAATTGTCTCTCTCAGAAATCAAACTCACTATCCTTTGAGCGAATCAAATTTTAAGATTTAATTGGATGGCTACTAGAGCCACAACTCTTTGAGTAGATAATTGTGGTTTAGGTTTGCAAGATAGATGTCCTACTTTCATAACACTCTATAGTAATGGGATTGGAAATTCGCATCAGAAATTACAACGGGCTAAAATTTCCATCACTTTAGTCAGTAACTTAATACATGCATCTGACCTGATACAATATACCATTGTTCTCATTATATCATGTAATGCAACTCATCATTATAATTTCCACTTTTGTGGACTTTACACTAAATAGAGTTAATTTATGCTAATATTTATGTGTGTAGCTTTCGCTAGCCATTATTACAACTCCCAAAAGCACCACAACGCTTCCGGATTCCTGCAATTTCTTAAAACAAAAACCATGTAAAAGAAAGAAAAGTCTACTTACTCACTACCTTTCACCGAAAAGTGCAAGCGCACCTGCGTTTTCCTTGACTTTAGACTTAACTTCATTATAAACACTCATAAAGTATGTTTCAAAATCACCTCCATCCTTTAGCACTACGTGAATTCAAGTGACTTCCACTTCTTTACAACTTTGCACGGATATAGAAGCAAGAGGCTGAAGAAGTGGTCCTCAACACATAAGAATGACACGCATAGTTTTCTTTTGGCTTTGATTTAAGTGGCATGGAATAGGTTGTTAACTTATTCACTTCATTCACAGAGTGACAATTCTTAGTGGGGTGCAGAGGTATCACAATTGCCAGGTTTCGTGGAGATGGGAGTTGTCACTGTTGGAGAATTGAAGCCAAGCATTTCAGGGAAGAGGACCTTTCGTCCAAGTTCAAGCATAAGGCATGCCACTGAGTGGTAATGTTCTTTTTCTTAGTATGAAGTTTCTTTTTTTCTTTTTCTTTTTTGGTTGTCTTTAATGTTGTTTGCAATCCTACTTCTTTCCCTTTAATATCAGCTGCTAGCTTAATTTCCCATAACCACAAACCTGCAAGTAGAATTTTGATACATCAGAGTATTTTTTTTTTCCTTTTCTGAAGCAAAGTGAATAAATGAAATGAGGATTCAATGAAGGGGCAAGACAGTTCAAGAAATTGAAAAAAAATGACTTACCATAAACTTTAAAAAAATAAATCTTTTCTTTTTCTTCCCATGTAGAGTCATTTTCACATACCTACAAGTAGATTTTTGGTCATCTTAAGATTTGATCACATCTTTGGAATCAAGTGCTAGCTCCAAGGTTAATTGTCACAAGTTCCATTTTGTGGGTATAATGTCCCTTTCCTTTAGGATTCTGAAAGTTCAGTTTTTGAGAAAGGAACACCAGCTGGGAAACTTGTCGTCTTGCCAGTGTGTTAGTTCACAACTTCTGTATGTATTCCTTCAAATCCCAATCTTCCACAACTTCTCATCTGATTTGATCACAAATCACAGCCAATGCATATTTATGATAGAAAGCAACAGTTTCAGCCTTCATGGTACAGTTTAAACGCTTAGATTGACATATAAAGCTAACCTTGACCTTGATGTAGTCCTATACTAACCAGACAGCAGCATGGTGCTGCATGGTGAATGTCCAAATCTCATTTGTCTTCTATGAAAACACTAACTAATGTTTGTCTGTCAATTATTCTCGTTCTTCTATTATCTTTAGACCCTCTTAAGGCTATTTTTGGAAGTTTTGAATGAGTACGGAGAAGCTGTAATAAGATTTCACCGACTTTGGGAAAACCTTTTGGCTGCACATGTCACAAAAAACGCCTTAAACATTATCCTGACAATACTTTGTGTGGCTCAAATGGTTTCCCTTTCTTACCTTTTTGTCAATGATTTTGATTAATGGGTTCCACTACAGTTGCATAACAAATCCTGGAACATTCAATTTGGACTTAAAACTCGTGTAACAAAATTGTCCGAGGTACTGATACAGTAGTCCCACTCAAATTCTGTATTTATTGAGTTGGGGCCATTCTCATCTCCATACTCAATTTTGGAAGATTACCTTGTCTTTCGGTCTGTGGTGTGCAAAGCACATACATTGAACATCATCTTGTACATTAAATTGCAAATACATGCTGCAGCAAAAGACTCTTCCAAGGTCTCTGGTAATTTCATTTTGGTAATATTTATAGCTGCAGTTGTTGCTTTATATTGAAATTTCCATGTCTCCACCATGCAATTGTTCAGCTAGGATTTTTGTATATTACAGGCCCATATCTGATGTCTCGAGTGATCTTACCATCGAAGTAGGAGCTTCAAGCTTTGCACTACACAAGGTAAATAAACAAGCTTTCTTTCTGATAAGTTACCGCATATTCATCATAGGTTAACAAATAAATGACATTTTTCTGTGTATAATATACCAACCACATATATGAATATTGATTATTTATGCATGAGTAACATCTTTGAAGACAATATCAAGTTCAACAGTAGTACACTAGACATTAACAGCTAGTTGTTAAATCATGAACATAAATGCTCTATGCTTTGTGCATCCGTTTGAAAAAAAAAAAAAAAAAAAAACAATAAAAAGAAATGAAAAGGAGAGAAAGACAATAATGCAAGTCCTAAGTTGTTAGCAATTTTTTTTTTTGTTCTACAGTTTCCTCTAGTTTCTCGAAGTGGAAGAATTCGGAAAATGCTGTTAGAAGCAAAAGATTCAAAAGCTTCACGCTTAAGTCTCTCAACCGTGCCAGGTGGTGCAGAGGCATTTGAGATGGCTGCAAAATTCTGTTACGGAATTAATGTTGAGTTCACCCTCTCCAATGTTGCTATGCTAAGATGTGTAGCACATTTTCTTCAAATGACAGAAGAGTTTGCAGAGAAAAACTTGGAGACACGAGCTGAAGCATATCTAAAGGAGACAGTGCTCCCAAATATATCAAGCACAATATCTGTTCTCCATCGTTGTGAAACTCTTCTTCCCATTTCAGAAGAGATTAACCTTGTTAGTAGGCTAATCAATGCAATTGCAAATAATGCTTGCAAAGAGCAGCTCACAACTGGTTTGCAAAAACTGGACCATAACTTCCCTTCTAAAACCATGTCAAACTTGGAACCAGAAACACCCTCAGAATGGTGGGGGAAGTCTCTCAATGTTCTTAATCTAGATTTATTCCAAAGAGTTTTAACTGCTGTGAAGTCAAAGGGACTAAAACAAGACATGATCAGCAAAATTTTGATAAACTATGCGCATAATTCCCTTCAAGGGATGGTTCTTAGGGACCCCCCAACAGTCAAGGGAAGTTTACTTGACTTAGAATTGCAGAAGAAACAAAGGGTCATTGTTGAAGCCATAGCTGGCTTACTACCAACTCAATCAAGGAAAAGCCCGGTTCCAATGGCATTTCTCTCAAGTTTGTTGAAAGTTGCAATAGCAGCATCAGCATCTACTTCTTGTAGATCTGAATTAGAGAGAAGGATTGGTCTACAACTTGACCAAGCAATTCTTGAAGACATCCTAATTCCAATAAATTCACATCAAAATAACCACAGCACTATTTATGACACAGATTCAATTTTGAGGATTTTTTCCATTTTTCTGAACTTGGATGAGGAGGATGAGGATGATGATAGCCGCTTGAGAGATGAAAGTGAAATGGTTTATAACTTTGAAAGCCCCGGATCTCCTAAACAAAGCTCAATTCTGAAGGTATCCAAATTGTTGGACAACTATCTTGCTGAAGTGGCACTAGACCCAAACTTGTTGCCATCAAAGTTCATTTCACTTGCTGAACGACTTCCAGATCATGCACGCATTGTAAGTGATGGACTCTATAGAGCTGCTGATATCTTCCTTAAGGTGAGAATTTCTTCTCCCTTTCAAATTCGACTACAAAAAAAGTGGGGGGCGGTGAGGATCGAACCCGGTACACCGAGGCTCTGATACCATGTAAAGAACCAATTCAGCCCAAAAGCTTAAGCTTTTAGGCTGAATTGGTTCTTTACACACTATAATTCCATTGCAAGTCTTAATTTCTTCTAAAGTTTACTATTATATATTGTTACTTCTAGTTAACAATTTGTTGGTTTTATTTTTCTACTTGTGTCATGGCATATAGGTTCATCCAAACATAAAGGACTCAGAGCGCTACCGCCTCTGCAAAACCATTGATTGCCAGAAACTTTCTCAAGAAGCATGCAGCCATGCAGCACAAAATGAAAGGTTACCAGTGCAGATGGCAGTGCAAGTTCTTTACTTTGAACAAATAAGGCTTCGCAATGCTATGAATGGTGGACATAACCAATTCTTCTTTGGGGGACTTAATGGTCAATTCCCTCAACGTTCAGGGAGTGGTGCAGGAAGTGGAGCCATTTCCCCTAGAGATAACTATGCATCAGTAAGAAGGGAGAACCGAGAGCTGAAGCTTGAAGTTGCAAGAATGAGAATGAGACTCACTGACTTGGAGAAAGATCATGTTTCTATGAAGCAAGAGCTTGTAAAGTCACATCCTGCAAACAAGCTATTAAAATCATTCACCAAAAAACTAAGCAAGCTCAATGCACTATTTCGGATAAACAGTATTAAGCCAAATGGTGCTAGTTCTGAGAGTCGGTTCCCTTTTCCAAAGAGAAGGCGTCACTCAGTTTCATGACTACAAAATGTGTAACATTATATATATCAGCACAATGTATAGTATGTATGGCGGTGCATGGCGTGATCGTGTCTATTTTTTTCGGTCCATAGTTTTTTTTTTTGAGTTATGCTCCTCGGTTGCTGTGTTCCATAATGGTATCATTATCCAAACTTTGGCTGGACTCTATATATTAAGATGAGGAGGAATATCTAAGTTGTTAGATGTCACTTTTATTTAGTGGCTTACATGATTATTAATAAATTACAATTGTTAAATACAAGTAGCACTTTAGTGTAAAAATTATTATCTTACACTAATGTAAGTGATCCTATTCCATATATACATGAAGCCAAACATTTGAGGACCAGAGAACAGTTCTGTGACATCAAACTTTTGTGTTGCTTTCTCAATGAGCTGCTGCAATTTTCATTCTCTTCCATCCCCTCAAACATTCCTGCAAAATATGTTACATGAATTCAAAAATCACGTCCCCTGTTACATATTTTTTTTCCCTATCCTTCCCATTGAAAATAACACCTTGATTTATACCAAAAAAAAAAACAACACCTTGACAAACAAAATTAATAACTAAGAAGTAAAATACTAGCATTGGCTTTCTTTATAAATGTTGATTTATAACTAAAAGACATGACTCCATGCTGTAGAGTTTAGGGACACCATGAAGCATACATGGTTAAATCGTCTAATAAAGTGCTTTGAGAAGGACTTTATGAGTATAAAGGGCAAGCAAAATATAAAGAAATTAAAATAAGTGATGGATTTAGATTTATATTATGTTTGAATAAAATAGTAATTACTTTGTCAATTTCACATTACCTATTACTTTTTGGTGAGGACCATGGTATCTACTCTTATTTCAATATAGAATAGGATTAAATATAGCATTGGTAGCATCGCGCCATATGTGGTTCTTGTTCAAAACCTGGTTTTGCTAGCATCGCGCCATATGTGGTTCATTGCGCCATAATTCGATAAGAATGATAACTGGTTTTTGTGCATATGTGGTTCTTGCCAAAAGCACCACCTTAACTATGCTGGTTCATCGTGAAGAGGATCTTTATTTTGTCACAATGATTGCGGCTTTCAACTTCATGCTTGTTGCGAAAATTCGGCAAACGTACTGATCATTCAAGTAATAAAAGTGATAAGTAGAGTATCGTCTCCACGAGGATTGAGGCACCGAAATTATAATAACTATTCCTTTCTTGTTGGATTAATAAAAATTGGGTTTATAAAGGAGAATAATTCAAGAAAATATAAATGATTCAAAAGTACTTTAGAACTCAAGAACACAAGATTAAATGTTGAGAAAAGATTTGAGAAAATATTGTGGTAAAGAGAAACAAACACCTTTACTATCCCCACCTTGCAACTTGGATTACATTTACGTTTACTTATTCAATTGATCAAACGATTCATCATCTCTATATGATGAGTTAAGCCCTAATTCCTTATTGACTTTAACCTTATTAACTCTATTAGAATCTCAATCCCTTAGAAATCCCATTTCAAGTTAACCCTTAGAATCAATGAATCTTTAACGTTTGCGATTCATGTAGCTTATCCCTAGTGCATACATGAACTGTTATCTTACCCTTTGTCAGGAATTAGAGTTCCAATATCTCTATTGAAAACCCTAACCCTCGCAATCCTAATAGATTGATCAGTTCCAAAAGAATTATAGAATAAAGAAGAAGGAAAGATAAATTTAATTTAAATAAATAAACATAAACTTTAACCAAACTACAAGGGGTTTGATACAAACCCAACTGCCAATGTCCCAACACCTCGCCCACGTAAGCCACCATCTTACCTGTCAGACTACGTGCAAGGAGGATACAACAAGAGAAGTTAAAGACGTGCCTGCCTTCAGTTATTTTAGTGGACCAAATGCATTATTGTATTTTAATTGTTTAGTTTTTATTTTCTGCAGTTTCAGTTATTAAGTTTCAGTTTTATGTAATTAGTGGAAAGAAACTGCTCATTATAATTTGTATTTAACGTTTTTGTCATTTGAATGAAAACCATCAGAATTATTATCCCATTTACGTTACTTTTAAAAGCTTAGCCTTTTTTGCTGAAAAGGTCTCCATCATTTGGTGCTTTCATTGAGCACTCTCTCCCTCCATGGCAGAAGGAACACGGTTCCGGAAGCTTGAAGAAACACAAGAGACTCAAACAAACCATATCAATCAGCTTCGTGACTCTACCACCAAAACCTCTACCCAAATTTCTGAACTCACAGAACAAACCAACCAAACTGTCCTTCGTCTAAATAAAGTCCAAACTACTCTCACTACCTTGTTGGGGCGCCTTGATCAATTGACACTTAGCAACAATACCACTTCTTCAAACACACAACCTCATTTCCCTCCGGTCCTTCAACCTCGTGCCTTCAAGTTAGAGTTTCCTCGATTCAATGGCAGTGATCCATCGGGATGGCTCTTCAAAGCAACACAATTTTTTGACTTCCACAACACCCCCCAACACCAAAAGCTCCAAATAACTTCCTTCCACATGGTTGGACCAGCTCTAGCATG
Organism: Gastrolobium villosum; assembly: GCA_032173675.1. Classification (NCBI taxonomy): domain Eukaryota; kingdom Viridiplantae; phylum Streptophyta; class Magnoliopsida; order Fabales; family Fabaceae; genus Gastrolobium; species Gastrolobium villosum. The sequence goes on along the minus strand of JAVKPL010010489.1, from coordinate 9,116 downwards.
GTTTCAATGGATGCACTCTAATTATCCATTTCATGACTGGAACGAGTTCATGCAGGCATTAGAAGCTCGCTTTGGTGACTCACCATATACTGATCATATGGGATCATTGGCCAAACTTCAACAGACCACCTCTGTGGCTGACTACATTGCCACGTATGAAGCATTAGCCAACCGTACCACCAACCTCCCTGCAGAATTTCTCCTTCGCAACTTTGTTTCCGGTCTCAAACCAGCCATACGACAAGAAGTCCAGGCCCTACAACCAACCACTATTTTTGCTGCCCAAGGATTAGCCAAACTACAAGAGGAGAAACTTGCTGATCTACACTCTAAACCCACTGCCATCACTACTCTAGCCTTGCCTGCACCAAAATCAACGACTTCGTCACGCCCTTCAGTTTCTTCACCTTCCCTTCCACCCGGTGTCCGTCGCCTCACACCTGAGGAAATGAAAACCCGTCGTGAACAAGGATTATGCTTTAATTGCGACGAACGATTCTCCCGTGGCCACAAGTGCAAACAGCCCTCCAATCTCCTTCTCATAGAGGATATCACTGACATTCCACCCGAACCTGACATCGACCCAATCACCCCCCTTTCAACCGAAACACTTGACATCTCTCTCCATGCCTTTGCTGGCCAAGACTCTCCCCGTACACTGCGTCTGCAAGGGTACATTAAGGGTGTCACGGTCCAAGTTTTAGTGGATGGCGGTTCAACTCACAACTTCATTCAACAACGAATGGCAAACCACCTTCATCTCCCCATAGATACCAATCACTCTTTTCCTGTTACAGTGGGTAATGGAGATACGTTGCAGTGCTCTGGTTTGTGTCTTGTTGTTCCTGTTCAACTTGCTGGACACATTTTTCACATTGATTTGTTTGTTTTTCCCCTCCATGGTGCTGATATTGTTCTTGGAGCTCAATGGTTGCGTCAATTAAGCCCAGTTACCTTCGACTACCGTCTACTTACCTTGTCATTTCACCTCAACTCTAAACCTGTCACACTTCATGGATACACTCCTCCTATGTCCACCCCTATTACGTCATCCACAGTTAGACGTCATTTGGCTACCTCTTCCATCGCAACACTTTACCATCTTCACCTTAATACAGATTCTACATCCACTTCTCCCACTATTCCACACGACATTGCTAATATCATCCAACCCTTTCACCATCTCCTTGAGCCACCTAATGGTCTTCCTCCTCCCAGAAACCAAGATCACCGCATCCTCTTACTTCCAGGAGCCAAACCCATCAATGTCAAACCCTACCGATACCCGTACTTTCAGAAACAAGAAATTGAGCGTCAAGTTCGTTCAATGTTGCAAGATGGACTCATTCAGCCCAGCCTAAGTCCATTTAGTTCACCTGTCCTTCTTGTCTGTAAAAAAGATGGTACCTGGCGCTTTTGTGTTGACTTCCGTGCCCTCAATGCCATCACTACCCGTGACCGTTTCCCTATCCCCACCATTGACGAGCTCTTTGATGAACTTCGGGGCTCCAAATACTTCACCAAACTTGACCTTCGCTCCGGCTTCCACCAAATTCGCATGCACCCAGATTCCATCACTGCCACTGCTTTTCGTACCCACGAAGGACATTATAAGTTCAAAGTCATGCCCTTCGGACTCTGCAACGCACCATCTACTTTTCAGGCCACCATGAACTCCATCTTTGCTCCTTACCTGCGCCGCTTCGTGCTCGTCTTCTTTGACGACATCTTGGTCTATAGTCCCACTTGGGAATCCCACTTAACCCACTTGAGTGCTGTTTTCTCACTGCTGGCTCAGCACCAATTGCACATCAAGTTATCTAAGTGCTCATTTGGACAGACCACAATTAATTACTTGGGCCATATCATTTCTGCTGCTGGTATTGCTGTTGATCATGCTAAAATTACAGCAATCTTGGAGTGGCCTATTCCTCGTAACATTACTCAACTTCGAGCTTTCTTGGGCTTGGCCGGTTATTATCGGCACTTCATTAAACGGTATGCTACTATTGCATCTCCTTTGACCTCTTTATTATGCAAAAATAATTTTCTTTGGACAGAGGATCAGGATAAAGCTCTCGAAAACCTCAAGCAAGCCCTCACCAATGCACCTGTTCTTCAACTACCAGATTTCTCAGCCCCATTTTGTGTAGAAACAGATGCTTCTGGTGATGCCATGGGCGCTGTCCTCACCCAGCATGACCATCCTCTGGCGTACTTCAGCAAGCTTTTCTCTCCGAGAGTTCGTGCTGCCTCTACATATGTCAAAGAATTATGTGCTATCACCGAGGCTGTTCACAAATGGCGCCACTACCTTTTAGGCCGCGAATTCCTCATCCGCACAGACCATTATAGTCTCCAGCACCTACTCAACCAATCCATCCACACTCCTGAGCAGGAAAAATGGCTTTACAAACTTTTGGGCTTTCATTATCGAATTGTCTACAGGCCTGGCAAGCATAATGTTGCTGCGGATGCTTTGTCACGTTGTCCTACCATACATGCTCTTTCTGTTCCATTACCAGCCATCTTCACCAAAATTCAACAACTCCTACAAAAGGACCAGAAGTCTCTCACCATCATTGCTGCCTTATGTAAGGACCCCACTGCTTATCCTCATTATCGCTACACTGATGGTCTTTTGTTTTATAAAAACAGATTGTTCCTTCCTAATCCTTCCCCATTGTGCAAAGAAGTATTTGATGATCATCACAGTTCTCTTATTGGCGGCCACTCTGGATATTATCGCACCCTAAAGCGATTGACTCAAGCTTTTTATTGGCCACGGATGAAGGTAGATATCAAGAAGTGGGTTCGTCATTGCACTATTTGTCAACAAACGAAGTATGCTGCCACATCACCTCAGGGCCTCCTTCAACCGCTTCCCATTCCAACTCGCGTTTGGGATGATGTCACCATGGATTTCATTGTTGGTCTTCCTCCTTCACAAGGCAAGACTTCTGTTTTAGTAGTGGTTGATCGTCTATCAAAGTATGCGCACTTTATTTCCCTGCCCACTAGTTTTACTGCTCAGAGTGCAGCCAGTGCATACATTCAACATGTTGTGAAGCTCCACGGCATCCCCAAAAGTATCACAACTGATCGTGGCTCGGTTTTCTTAAGCTCCTTTTGGCAGGAACTCTTCAAACAGCATGGCACAACATTGCAGGTCAGCTCGGCTTACCACCTACAAACCGATGGACAAACCGAGGTTGTGAATCGTTGTCTAGAACAGTATCTCCGTAGCCTTACCATGGACAACCCATCATCATGGACCAAGCTATTACATTGGGCAGAATATTGGTATAATACTAGATATCATTCTTCTGCTAAGATGACACCATTTGAGGCTTTATATGGACGTCCCCCTCCAACTATTCCTGACTATATTTCGGGTGGTACTCCAAACTTTGAAGTGGATCGCCTATTGCATGATAGAGACACACTGCTGCAAACACTCAGAAGCAACTTACAAAAGGCCCAACAACGCATGAAAGCTCTTGCTGACAGCAAACGCACTGATCGCCAATTTGCCATTGGAGACTGGGTCCTTGTTAAACTTCATGCTTATAGACAGCATTCCCTAGCCCAACGCCAATCCTATAAGTTGTCCCGTCGTTACTATGGCCCATTCCAAATTCATGCTCGCATTGGTTTAGTTGCTTACAAGCTCTCCTTACCCTCTTCCTCCTGTATACACCCTGTCTTCCATGTGTCATTGCTTAAACCTTTTTATGGAGACCCCAACACACCCAACAAGCTGGCCCTTCCAGAACCTGATCTTGAGAACCTTGGGGACAAGGTTTGTCCTAAAGTGGTGGGGGATGATACAAACCCAACTGCCAATGTCCCAACACCTCGCCCACGTAAGCCACCATCTTACCTGTCAGACTACGTGCAAGGAGGATACAACAAGAGAAGTTAAAGACGTGCCTGCCTTCAGTTATTTTAGTGGACCAAATGCATTATTGTATTTTAATTGTTTAGTTTTTATTTTCTGCAGTGTCAGTTATTAAGTTTCAGTTTTATGTAATTAGTGGAAAGAAACTGCTCATTATAATTTGTATTTAACGTTTTTGTCATTTGAATGAAAACCATCAGAATTATTATCCCATTTACGTTACTTTTAAAAGCTTAGCCTTTTTTGCTGAAAAGGTCTCCATCAGGGTTCACATCAAAGGTTTTGACCCCACAATAATAAAAGACTTAGCCAGACATATTCATGTCTGACAATTCAAAGTATGAAAGAGAATTCATGAATAAAACAATAACCAGAAAGTTTGGAGAAGAAGAAAGCTTCAATCTTCAATCCAAACGCTTGCTTCGATCTCTGCCTCCGTGTTCTTCTCTGTGTGCAAAAGTCCTCTTTCATTAAGTTTCTGACTCTTTTTATAGCCCATGACTCAATTGTAACACCCCGTAGTACTCCGGTTATTAACATACATGATATTTAACATTCACAGCGGAAGACTTTATTGAAAAGGAATAAAGCGTCTTATAAAAATACGAGTAAACTTTTTCCAAAACCTTTTATAAAAACATTTCTAGAAACGTTCACGTGAGATATTGCGAAAGTGTAAATCTAAACATACATCTACTAATTAATTCCATAAGCCAGTATTAGTGGCCATTGACCATCAAGATATAACATCAAGTGTCATTCTTGACAGAGTCTCACGGACAGCATAACGGCTATATTTCAGATAACTGGGAACATGATCCCACACATACAGATAACCTAATTGATATAATAATTTAAACAGATAGCTTGCAAGTCCACACGGACTGCAATCCCCTCAATGGGTCAATACAATTAATAAGGCTCCGTGCCCAAATTAACTGAATACATGCATCAAGTCTATATTAATTCAAAGTATAAAAGCATCAGTAAATAATCCATGGCTCTAAGAATATTATCATGACCCTAAATAAATAGATACAATAATCTCCATAAAATAATTAAACATGTTAACAAGTCTACATGCCAACATCAAATCTAAACATAATATAAAATCATCAGCTGCATCATCAACTACTCCAATGTGGGGGCCTTTCCCCTAGAAGCATCACCACTACTCTGGGTACCTGAAATGATATCCCCAAACGGGGTGAGATAACAACATCTCAGTAAGCTCAAGGTTCATAGAGGATCCTCTAACCCCTGAGCCCACTTCCTGCATGACAAGTCATATATAAAGCATATAATACAAGCATACATCATAAACATAGCATCATCATATCATCCTTGTGTAACCCCAGGGTCAAAGCCATAGACAGTTACACATGTGTGACTTCCAGGGTCAAGCCATAGACAGTCAACACAACCTCAGTATGAAATAGCTCCCAGAGTCAAGTCATAGGCAGCCTACATACCATGATCACTGGCCAGGATCCTCATAACATATATCATCAGTGCATCATCATAACATCAAGATCATATAACATCTATATGAATGTGAATGAATGCACATATACATCATACCATATACTCTCATACAATACAACCATAATGCCCACCATCATGGTGGGGCCACAAGAGAGAGGAGTCAACTAGAACTAGGAGCTTACCTTAGGGAGCTTAGCACAAGCCCACACTCCAATATAATACGTATGCTCCAACAAAATCCTCAAGTGCACGGTTCTCTAGGCACACCTAGAGTAGGAACCATTCACATCATTAATTAATAATAATTAATCAAGTCATATCAACGACTTAATCATTTAATGATTCCACTTTTCATACTCATATGCCAATATTATGCCCATTACAAGTCTAGACCAATTATTACTTATTACATATTTTAGTGCATTATTACAAGTCACTTTAATCTTCAATTACTTACATAGCTTAGAATCACATGAAAGGCTCACTTAGATTATTTTCAACTCATCCAAGCCATATTTATGATTATTATAAGTTACTAAGGGTTCTCCTAAGCCCACTTAGCTTAAATATCACTTTACGGTTTTTCCCAAAACTGTACATGCTTCTGTTTTTTAGTTACTGAGAGAAACTCACTTGTTATAAAATTTTCATCTTTTAGTATTTTAATCTAGACTCAATTAACTTTCCAAAAAGGTATCACATGCCTCATTTGGAGTTTCCTAGCTCCGGTTATCACCATTTGAAGTTGGACAAGCAAAGCTGTTTGCCAACTCTGAACAAAGCCCTAAACATCCTTTACCATTTCTGCGATTCTAGAAAATCTACTAAACCAATTTCTCTCAAATTTTTATGTAGACAACTATACACCTTTATCTTTAATTCGACATATTATGAGCCTAATTTGAGTAAGCACATAGGGAGAAACAATTCGTAGAAGTTGCAGCCATGTACAGCGCCCCTGTACATGGCCTCCCTGTGCAGTCCTCACTCAAACGAACATACAGAATGGAATACATCTTCAATTGATACTAAATTTTGACACCACATAGCTAACATCTCAATCTTCAATTTGATATAAGGCACAACCCTATACGACCTCTGTGGAGGGAGATACGCTCTCCTGAATTTTGCCTAAAAACTGGTTACCTAGCCTTAAATGTGTTTACTTAACAAACCTTAATTACTATCGATTATAAATCCTAATTCACATTAATTCTTGGATTTTTCTATTATTAAGTCCCATTATGAAATATCATTAGTCTCATTATGTCATGATACTTAAATTTTACTAATTACTTAATTAGTGTAACTAAACCCTACTTTAGTCCAATTTTAGAGTTTAATCCTTAATTAGTGTATTATGCAAAGTCCACTTCACGTAACTACTAAATTAATATCCTAATGAGATCTTAATATTAATTTTAACATAGTGACCCTACCTTAAGCCTACATGGCTGAATTGTTTAGGTGTTAATATTAGTATTTTTAAGCTATTTCTTAGTCATTTCATTAGTTAATTAAGTCCTACACTTAATTAGTCCACTAATCCATCATCTAATTAAATTTTAAACATAAAACCCTAATCATACTATTTAGGGCAGATTTGATAAGTGGTATTATTAGGGTTCAAATCCATTCCTTAGTCATAATTAGTGTTCTTAAGGTTAAAGGTTGCATTTTTAACATTTCCCATGGTTCCACCTATGATTATCCACACTTTAGACCATCAAGAACACATTTTTATCAAATTAAAACATCAACCCCATAGAAAACTCATGATGGCTGAATCATATAGGTGGATGGGAAAGCATTTTTGTTAACATTTCTCCAAGTAATCATGCTTACTTCTTCAAGTTAGCTCCAAGGCCTCAAGCTTCCACTTTTCTCAAGCAAGGATGCATCTTTTCCACAAAGAACACACCTTTAAGAAAGACTCAAAGTTAGAACTCAAGAACACAACTCAAAGGTGGGATTTTTTCAAGAAAAAGATTCAAAATACTTACACTAAAACTCAAGTAGACAAGCACCAAAGGAGTGTTCTTCAAAGAGAACTCAAAACATCATCTCTAAGGCTTGAACTTGTCAACACCATGGTTGTATGGAAGGAGAGTCACCACGAAATTTTGGTTCCTAGCAACAAAAATGGTATATTCTTGAAGAGGATGATGAGAGGAACAACTTTGATGAAGGAGGTTTGGTGATTTGGTGAGGTTTTGGAGATGAAATCTTAGAGAGAAGTGAGAGCAAAATTTGAAGTTTGAATTTTAGAGAGAGAAGTGAGAAGAGGGGGCTGATTCAGATTTGAAATGGGAGGGGAAGGTGCCCTAATTAGGGTTTCCATGTCACTTAAGTGACATTCGTCCTTTGGTGAGACCCGTGTAATTTTTAACTGATCCGTCATCAATTTTTACCCGAAAACTCCCAAAACTCTAACTTTAAGTACTTAACATTAATTTTCTCTAATTCTCATGTTCATAACTTAAAAATTTGATTAGTCGATCACAGATCAACTGACAGTTGTTTAATTGCACTATAGTCTTTACCGGTATTCTTAACTGTACCCGGATTTCATAATCATCTTAACTTTAACATTTTTGGTCTAATTATGACTTGTTAGGCATATATTGGTCTTTATTTTCATTTTCTCATCTTTTTCCCGTTTCGGGATTCTACTGACTGCTGCTACAGCAGTACAAAATACCCGGCAAAAGTGACTTTTCAAAAATACCCCAATATGGGTATCAATCTTCATCAAATCATATCCTAACCTCATTCATGATGTTTATATTATTAGATTAGATCTCTAACTATAATTTGCTCTCTTGAAGCTATTCTACTGACTGTTACTGCGTCAGCAGTCAAAAATAACAGATGAAAACTCAACTGTTCAGAATACCCTCAATATAGGTATCCATCAAATCCTATGCTTACATCATTTATGATATTCATTCTAACTTAAATCCATTCTATTTATGACCATAAGGTCCTCATCATAACTCTCTAATTTAAAAGTTATATAATTAGGGTTATTATATTGAACCCAAGATTATCCGAGATAGACAAAAGAAGCTACTGTGGCTAAGTCAAGAGAAGTACATTGAGAAGATATTGAAGAGATTCAGCATGGACAAAGCCAAAGCAGTGAGCACCCCCTAGCCGGACACATAAAGCTGAACCAAAAGCAATGTCCGAGATCTGATGAAGACAAAGATGAGATGCTGAAGGTCCCATATCAATCCGTCGTCGGAAGTTTGATGTATGCAATGGTTTGCACCAGACCCGACTTGGCATATGCTGTTGGAATGGTAAGCCGGTATTTGTCAAACCCCGACAAAGAGCACTGGGAAGCAGTGAAGTGGATCTTCAAGTACCTCCGATGTACCACCGATTTATGTCTCCGATTTGGAGAAGGCAAAGCCGAGTTGCAAGGCTACTCGGATTCTGATTTAGGGGGAGATTTCGACTCGAGGAAGTCGACTACATGTTACATGATGAGATTTGCCGGAGGAGCTGTCTCTTGGCAATCAAGACTTCAGAAATGTGTCGCACTATCGACAACTGAGGCTGAGTACATTGCCGCGACTGAGGCAAACAAAGAGATGCTGTGGATAAAGAAGTTCCTCATGGAACTCGGCCATGAACAAGACAAGTACGAGCTGGGTTGTGACAATCAAAGCGCAATCCATCTTGCAAAGAATTCGACCTATCACTCCCGCACTAAACACATAGA